>JAANQP010000507.1:0-94553 GCA_011320165.1 Fusarium protoensiforme | reverse complement strand
CTGAGTCTGTCCTTGCAAGATGGATCGGCATCTTGCAAGGACAGACTCAGTGGTCGCGGGATAGCAGTGCCGGCGGTACACAGCTCGGGCATTCGGTCTGGAAAGACTGGATCCAAGCCGAAAGCATCCGACGTACTATAATCTTTGCAGATCTACTTGACGGCATCTATACCTTTCTTAGGTTTGGCTGGTACCGACCCAGTGCGAGGATGGCCAAGCTGGGCTTTACAGGACAAGTCGCCCTATGGGAAGCAAGATCAATAGCAGAATGGCACCAAGCAATGGGGCAAAGGCCTTGGGTCGAGGTTAATATCTCGAGTTTCCATGACGACATTAAAGCGGCATTACCCGACGACCTTGATGAATTGGGAATCGCCATCTGGGTAAGCTATAACGGCATTGACGCGTTCGAGGAGTGGTTAGGCGGCGATAGTAGACTGCTTGGGAAATGGGGGCTAAGGCCCCGGGATGGCTTCACCTCTTAATACTTATGACGATTATGCCAAGGCATAAACTGGTCGTGCTAGGTTTATATTAGCAGAGAGCTAGGCATAGTCTAAGTAAGTGGTATTGATTTTATAAATCTTATAAAAACTAAAAGTTTTAGAATTAATTAATATATTTTATTTATTATAAAAAAAATTTATAATTAAATTAACTTATTTTTTATCTTATTTTAATACTTTTAAATATAATAAAATATTTCTTTTTTAAAAAAAAAAGTCTTATATACTTTTTAATAATTACGCTATTATAGAAACTAGAATAACTAATTACTTAATAGCAGTTAAGACCACGCCGAGGAAGGGGCCCAAAGCTGCCTCTGCCTCGATTTGGTTAAAGAAGATAATAATACTAAATAGCTCGTGAGCTCACGGCCCTTTTCTACGTACAAGGAAATTGCCCAATGGCCCAAAACGGCCTAGCACGCTTTTCCCCCAGCTCACTACTCTCCTGGCTTTGAGTTCAGCATGCTAATCAGCTCATCCCAACCTTTCATAATATCCACCCTCTTATCCACCCACAGAGTTCCATCTTCGGTTACGGACAAGCCCAAGTCCTGCCCTGTCACGGCCTTCGCAACAATCCCGTTCTCGGACGGACCAAATGCTAGATTAACCCGAGTCTCCACAACTCGAGCCTTGATAGCGAGGCTTAGAGACCGCTTTAAATTGTCGTAAGAGAATGTTCCGCCCATTCCTCCGTAACTGATGATGAAGAAAGGCTTGTTTGTCCATTCAAAGTAGAGCAAGTCGAGTGCATTCTTGAGGCCAGCCGGAACATTTACATTGTACTCAGGTGTAACGACGACAAATGCGTCCAGAGGGGCAGCGATCCTTGACCAAGCTCTCGTGGTCTCCTTCGTGTACTGATCGGAGCCGGTAATCTGAGCTGGTGGGTAAGGTTCGTCATAGAGTGGTAGATCAAGGTCTTTGATGTTGATGCGGCGCAACGCAACGGTGTTGCTGTGGCCAAGGTGCTTCTCGATGATTCCTTGCACCCAATCGGTAATTTGACTGCCTGCTTGTATCCGCCTCTGGCTACCGGATATGATGCCGATATTGAAGACCTTAGTTGCCATGACGAAGAGGAGATGAAGTTGGATGTGAGGTTCTTGTGTAATCAGAAGAAGGACGTTTGCTTGCTTGCTTGAAACATCTACCCTACCACCAAGAGAGCCATATTTATATCCCCCGTCAGAACAAGTTCATTGCGGTACCTCTGTTCTTGTCCAAATATTGATTTGTAATGCGAAATCCGTTACGCCGAATGTCGCGCGCGGCAGTGATATGTAGAATGCAATCGGGATCCACCTCTCGGAGTATCGAGTCTGTTTTTGATTCATAAGCTACCGTTACCGCGCGGGAGACATAATAGGTAAGTTAAATGTTGTGGCCCAAGACCCTGACTTGTGTCATCATGCCATGGGGTTACTAGTGCTAGAGCGGCAAGACCTCCCTCAGGTCATCGTTCCAATACCTCAATCGCTCGGCAAGGCCTTCTATCTTCGTCAAGTGTCCTCACCAAGGAGGTTCCAGCCGAAGCGTGGTTCGCGGAGCTTTCCAGCCTCTTTCCCAAGGCGTAACTTGAGCCTGCTCGAAGCAGCAACGGCCTGCTCTACGCCAGGTTTGGAGCTCACGGAGCCCGGGAGGGAGAACTTGTGATGAAGTACCGTTGGATGTGCGGCAACCTGCTTCGCTGGGAGACTCTGTTGCGCAATGCCCACGCCTTCCGAGTTATCAGGCTCATTTGCGACCTGGTTCTTCTTTAGAAGCTCTTCGAGCTCGGCCAGAACAGCATGGATCTGTGCTACGATCTCGTGGGCTTTCGCGATTGTTTGGAGCAGATAATGGGAGCTTGTGGTTTCTGGGGGGCTCTGCGCCGAAACAGTTGCTTGCTCATCTCGGTCCTCGATTTCAAGGTAGCCGCTTTGCTCGGCCCACGTCTCAAACCGGAAGTACTCGGACGATATTTTTTGCAGCAACGGCCTCTTTTAGGTTGTCAGGCATGAGCAACATGGCTTTCTCGCTCAGCTTTCAGATGAGTTTCAGATGAGGCTGGCACGTACCAGCTACATCGCAGCAACCTATTGGTAGGCAGTAATAATCTGGCCTACCCGCGTAGTGACGTTGACCAAGGCGCCGAACGCTTCCATTTTCAGACTGTCCGCACTTGCGATGGTCAAATCTCTCAAGGAGTTGAGTCGAAGCCTTCAGCATGTGCAGGGGTGCATGACAGGAGAAATCTCCTTACGTCTCGCCAGCCTCACTTCACGTCTCGCGACTGAGACATTGGCGCCAGGGCGCGCCGCCTGACTAATCACTGGTGCTGCGAGACGCGCTCTGCAACAACAATCCAGCCGCGAGACAATGTGCGAGAAATGGCTTAGGCAGCACTCTCACCGAAGGCGGGCTTATTTTAACTATTCGACCTTTGACTACTAAATCACTATCTATATTACTAATCTCCAAAGCTTAAGCAAAAGCGTTGCAATAGCATAAGCCTAATTTCCTCATATACTTCTTTTGCTCCCTCTTGCTACTCTGACTTATCCTCGGCGTCATGGCCCTCAATCTGAATATCCTTGCCAATCTTACGAGCAATCTCAATGCCTATCAGGCCGGCCCCGGAACTAATCATGGCATTGCAAGGCTCCGCTGCGAGGTTCAGCAGTCTCAAGTCACGTACCCCATCAACGCCACTTGCAGCCGTGAGAATGTACCCGACCACCCAAGGCAGTTCGCTCTCCTTCTCCATATAAGCAGGTGTGTACAGCTCTCTCAGAAGAGGGTCGCAACTATCTTTGACCGATCGCAGCAAGTTCCAGCACCAGCGATGCATCAACAAGTATGGGAATGCCATTTCGAGGGACTCGGAGTTGAGTGCCAAAACGAGTGTTTTGGCAAGTTCCTCGGGCACAAGACCATCGGTGGCTGTGTCTTTTCCGGCAGCCTTAGCCTTGGCCTTTTGCTGCCGAAGTCGATCTTTGGCTCTCAATTCTTGCTGATCGTGAATTTGTGTCATGATCAAGTCTCCGTTGTCGGCCGAGCCCTCCCACTGATAGGCGCTGCGCGCGACAATGTCATCGATCAGCTCAGGCGTCCACTTCATTTCGGCTCCCGTGCAAATCTGAGTCTTAAACATGGACGACACGGGCGCGCTCTCATTGATGCCTCGCGGACCAGCGCGCGAGGCGATGGCAGTCTTGCGCCGGCGGTTTCTTGTGAAGGCGGAGGCTGAGATGCCCATCTGAAGACAGAATTTCTGGAAGTAATCTCCAGTGGTCCTTGGCCGCTCACCTCCAACCCAGATGTTGGAGTCGCCAAGCATAGTGAGCATAACGTCCATGTCAGGCCACTGCCTTTCTAATAGCCTCTCACTGAGGAGGGCATTGTAGAGGTGAGCAGTGTAAGTGATTGAGCCCCAAGCATTTGCGACGGCGAGACCAACGTCGTACACTTCTGTACGGAGACGGAAGAGGTAGAGACCAGTCAGAACAGGGGAGTAGATCAAGATACGATGAACCTCCATCTCTGGGGGCACAGGCAAGCCTGCTCGCGTGTACACTCTCGCCTTTGCACCGTGCACCGGATCCTTGCCCATCCATTTCATCAACCGGCTCAGTTCTCGCAGCTGGTAGTCGTTGGAAGCAGGCCAATTCTGGATCTTCAAGTTTTTGTGAAACTCTAGATGACGTCCCAGCGAATTGTCCATTATGCTAACTTCATCAACCATGGTGGCGAAGCTTTGTCGCGTCACAGCACGCATGGTGTGATGAATGTCCAGAAAGACCTGGGCAGCGAACACGAGCGAAAAAGGAACACTACCCGTCTTTTCAAGAACTTTCATTTCGCGCAGAAACTCGTCCTCGACTGGGTAGTTGGAGATCAATCGAATCACGGTAAGGAGCTCCGTGAAGAATTCCATGAGGACAATTTGGTCTTCCTGGAACTTCTCCCGACCTGTCTTGGAGGCTCGGTTGCTGTTGGGGTCGTATTTGCCGAACATGCCTTCCTTGATCAAGGGAACTTCTCTAGGATCGAGGACGTCGACAAAGCTGTTTAAGAGTCGGAAGGCAACTACGTAGCAATCGTTGGCGATGTCGTACAAGTCGTAATTATAGTTGTCCCCGCGGTTGTCGAGGTAGACTTGTTCTGGTTTGCATCCCTTCCTAAGGCAGATCATGAGGTAGAACTTATTCAGAACCCCCCAAGCGCCTCCGTCTTGCTTGTCCAAAAGAGGAGCCACTTCTTCGATCAAGCCGTGAGTAATGGAAATGGCCGTATTAGTAGCAACAGCAGCAGCAGCAAGGTCGAATATGCCGTCACGATGATTAGACCAGATCCACTCGATGCGAGACCTGATCCTATTTAGGTCGTTGACCAGAGCTGTAAAGGCAAACATGACATCCTCCAGGGAAGTCTGGGGCTCGGCTTCGTAAGAGACATGGTCCTCATCGCGTGGTTTCGGTCTCTCATGGGCGCGTTGCGGAACATGTCGAGGAAAGCCTGAGACGGCTCGTCGACAGACAACGCAGCGAACCTGCTGCCGAGATCCTTGGTCGAATCTCCAGAGGCATCGTTGATGGCGTCTATGGCTGCATCTACCGCCACAGTTGCTGTCGTAGAAGTCATTCCAGGTCGCAAGGCGTCTCTGACCGCCTCGAGAACGCCAACAAAATACCCATGCTTTTCGTCCGACTTGGGATCTAGCTGAACTCCGCTATCGCCCAATTTGCCACCAAACTCAGACCGAAGAGTGATGAGCCGATCAATTGTGGTAGAGAAGACATCCGGCACGGTTTCAGTGAAGATAGGACGTTGATCCCAAAAGATGACATGAGGCAGCCCAGCATCACCGTCGCCTTTCAAGGCGTCTCAACCGTTGCCTTGAATGCAAAGATAAACTTTTCAATGTCTGGTCTACCTCAGGTCAGGAGGGCTACAAGGTGGACAACCGCGGTTTCGGTGATGGTTAGAGATGGTCGCCATCTTCTAGCAACATGTTGAGGAGAGTAGCTTGAGTATAGCCAGTGATATATAATCTGGTTAGTTAGAACATGTATGCCCACTGCGTAGTTCAGCTGTAACCCTAGTTACCACACTGCGAAAAGGGGATGGAGAAGGATGGAGGAGGACCAAAATAGGCTCTGAGGAGAAAGATTGCACTGAAGTGTTTTCCTTTCTACTACGCGTAAATACCGGATCAAGTGGCCGAGCGATTTCTTTATCCGAGGCTACCCTGATCATCCTAACGACCTGACGCACGAGTTTAAAGGAGCAGCGGGTGGCAGGCTACCTAGTTCTGGCGCCTCCGCCTAGTGCGGCTACTTTCGCCAGCCTGGAACATTGCTTCCTTCATTTGAACCTGCTTGTCTTCTTCTTCCTTAGCCTTCCGTTCCTTATTTTTCTGGCGTCGAAGCTTGCTGCTTTCCCCTGCCTGAATGGTGACATCCTCGTACGCCAGTTCCTTCTCAAGGCTGTCGTCGCTCTTCCTGTTGTCCGCGTCTGCCATGATTCAACAGTCGGGCCTAATGGCTGAGTTCGAAGTCAGTGAAACGGGAATCTAGAGAACAGACTAGACTCAGGGCAATAACCCAACGCGCACCTATAAACACGTCGAACCGAGCGATGACTGCGGCGGGATTCGGCAGTGTTGGTATCTTGTGATGACGGGAGATAGAAGTAAGTTGATATAATGTACAGTAGTTGGGTTACTAGATTGCGTCGACGCAGTTAATCAACGATAGCCTTGAATACAAATTGATATAGAATGTGAGAAATCCCGAGGTCTTTATGTGATACACATCTTGCTGCCCGATTACCATGTGAGCTCGGACTGATCGGCAACCAACCGCCTTAGATCAGTCGGTTGCACTGTAACGGTCGGTTGAAAATGGGAAAATGGCTCCCGTAAATGGTATTATCATTCGATATAAGCGGGTCAGAGGCATTTGTTGGTCCCAAGTGTTGCTGCCTGCAGAGGAAGAAACTGGATGTGATTGGTGAGTTCGTTGCTTCAGATTGTTGTACCACCCTACGCGATGGAACTGGATGCTTGCCCCACCTCAGCGCGACAGGCCCCAATCAGATCTGACGTCGAGGACGCGCTGAATCAGAAGCGAGGTAAGGGAATCGTGTCCTGCACACTTCATTCCAACATCTCTAGTCCAGCCTGCCACTCTCAACTCGATACTTTCCCTCTTGTATTTCTACAAACTCTTTTACCTTCATACAAGAGGCCGCGTGATAATGTACGATCGCCAAGAGGAACTCGATAATCTCGTCTGGGACAAAAACGATGAGGACTCGGATGAAGCGCAGAAACGGATGCGACTGAAAGCCACTTGTCGCAAAGTAGAGAAACTTGCCCAAGAAAAAACCGGACAACCGGCAACCTTGATATCACCCTTGATCTTCGGCGGCTTCAACATCCTCTACAGGATACGCCTGGAAGGAACCTCTCCAGATGTTTTGGTCCGACTGCCTTGCCCAAGCCTTGTTCAGTTTCCAGCTGACAAGACTGTTCACGAGGCGGCCACGGCTGCCTTGGTTGCCAAGTTGACGCAGCTGCCCATCCCTCGGCAACTCGTTTATGGCCAGGATTCAATTGTTGGCCCTTTCATCATCATGGACCGTATTGACAATTGCGGGAGTATATCAGCGAGGCTGACTAGACCCAGCGAGGACCCTTCAGCCCCTCATGTCCTGGATCCCGAGATCCCTGAGACAACGCTCGAAATCATCTGGGGCAATGTAGCATCCTGCCTGCTGCAGCTTTCCCGGATACGTTTCCCACGGATTGGCTCTTTAGTTGAGGCAAATGACGGCACTTACGAGGTAGCCGACAGACCCATCACTCATAACATGACCGATATGATCCGGCTCGCAAACATCCCTCGTGGTGTTCTCCCACCAAAGGGCAAGACGTATAAGACTGCAGACGAATGGTATACGGCATTAGCCGAGATGCATATGGCACAGCTCATCTTCCAGCACAACGATCTGGTCACTTCAGAGGACGATTGCCGAAACAAGTACGTCGCACGCCAGATCTTCCGCAGACTGGCCAAGCAAGGCCGGCTCTCGACGTTTGGGTTCGCCGAGGACGACTGGTCTGCACAATCGGCCAAGATCCCAGCTCGCACACTCTCCCCCGCCCCGTCGGGCTCAGACTGTTTCCGACTCTGGGGCGACGATTTCCGAGCGGGAAACATACTTCTCACCGGCTCAGATGAGATCGCTGCCCTCATCGACTGGGAGTATACCTATGTTGGGCCCACGCAGTTCATACTCGACCCACCGTGGTGGCTTCTGCTCGAGACTGCTGAGATGTGGTCATCGGGCATCGACGACTGGAGAGAAACATACCACAGGCGCTTGAAGACTTGGCTCTCTGCTATGGAAAAAGCAGAAGAAGACGATATGCGGCCCAACTACTTGCCAGCGCCTCTGTCTACGTATATGCGAGAAAGCTGGGAAACAGGCCGGTTTTTCCTCAGTTACGGGTCGAGAAAAAGTTGGGCGTTCGATGCTATGTACTGGAAATATTTGGATGAGAGGTTCTTTGGTGATCGAGAAAGCGGGGTTCTCAAGGATGATTTATGGAAGGTGAGAGTGCATCTTTTGAGTGAAGAAGAGAGGGAAGCCATGGATATATTTGTGAAGAGAAAGATGGACGAGTCAAAGGAACGACGTATTGTCGACTGGGATCCAACCGAGGCTAGGCAGCGGTTTTCCGACCTCTTGTTTGATTGAGAACACATTTGGAATGAGCATCTAGGATGGCTCTCAGCGGTGCAGCTGTGCGTGCAGAGGTGATTTCCCTCACCGTCGCGTCACTTCACATTGTCGCACGGAGAGATCTCATCTCCTTTCCAGGAAAGGAGATAACTGCGTCGATCTCTTGCCGTTTTGGGTTTTGATAACAACCCCTGTCGACCCTCTGAGCGGGAATTAGCGGAAAAGTGAGGGAGATTCGCAGTCAAGTGACGGAGAAGAGAAGCGTTTAGCTAGCACAGCGCTGCATGAAGACAAGCCAACACAGTCTCCACTCAACAGTCTTCATTGTCCTCTGAAAATCGGTGGTCGGTCCACAAATCAGCCCCTGATCTTGAAGCACACACATGTGGAGGATCTTCGGGCATGGTTTGAACAGCTTCTGACAATGCCTAATCTAAGAAAAGGCACATAATGAAGCGATTTATTAGAACAGAAAATTTAACAGAGCACCAGGAACCTCGAAATCTTTGAGCAATACTGTAGATAATCCAGATAGCAGGTCGTCTTAGAGTTCAGGGGTTTCAGCGTGGCGACATCCCAGCCGCTCCCTTTTAGGTGAAAACATCTACAGACTAGTGGTTCTCGCCTCCCAAGGCAACTGTCTCACTCCCAGAGCGAACAATTCCATCTTACCGCCATACACAATAAGCTTAAATATTGATCCGTGGCTGGCTGATATCTCACTCGGGTCAGCTTCAGTGGTGCCAGCTATCACGTCGTCCACCTCTTGGCTACACCTCTACAGCGGTCCAGACTCCCAAACAGTGAGCTGTTGAATCTGGAAATAGCGTCTCGGTATTGTTGGCAGCGAGTCGGTTGGTCGCTCATCGGGTCTTGTTTTCCGATTGTGCAGACCTGGGCGAGAACCGTGATGAACGAAACCTTTCCAAATCCTCCCTAGGCTCATTCTTACAAAGACGCTGAGTCGTCTGTTTATTAACATCAGGCGACTCTTTAGAGGCATGGCTCAACAGCATTAGCTCACAGGACATGCATGATTAGCTCTCTTCGCTTCCATCCTCCCAACGCTCGTTGGACCAGGCACAATGGATCAAACGCAGCGTCGGCCGGGACATCGGTGGTCGGCCGGGGGTCGTCGCCTTAGCCCCTGCGGCTGAACACGCCTATTGCCTGCCAAGTGTACTGAAAAGTGATCTGTCAAGCCTGCTGAGGGCGCAGTTCCCAATCGCATGGCCCACGGGGGCAATCAGATGCTGCAGGAAGTCTAGCTTCGCTTAGCGATCCACTCACCTCTGTGGTTTCGTTCTTGGCGCACTGGTTTCTTATCAGGGTGCCAAGACCAGCAAAGGGGTCATCAAACTCAATCGAGTCCCCCCCCTCTCCGGCTCTTCCGACGGCTTTAACAGCACACAATGGGGTCGACTGCGGAACCAGACTGCGGAAACATGCACTGACGTGTCGGGGTTTTGATTGAAACTATTGAATCAATATATCAATAGTTTACGCCTCACCTGGCTTGGACAATTGTTGTCGCCGGGCATGCCTCTATTCGCCAAGCATGAAGAGTCTGGATGATTCGAAGCCAACACGATGGAGCGATGGAGAGGGATTATATAAATCAAGGTAAACGTCTTGTTTAATCAGACATCATCACTCACACAGCAACATCTTCCTCCGGCAAGACACGAGCTTCAATACCATCTGCCTTCTCAACCCAGCTCATCACCATGCGTTCTTTCATCCCCCTCGCCGCCGCTCTGGCTGCCGTCTCCAACGCCCTCCCCTGCGCCGCTGAGTCCTGCCAGCTCAACGAGATCCCCTCCACCGTTGTCTGCGGCGGCAACGGTTATGTGGCCGCCACCGACACCCCGTGGTACAAGAAGTCCCAGGAGGAGGGCACCATCGAGAAGTGCATTAAGGCCTGCACAGGCGGCTGCAAGGCTGTCAGCTTCGACACTCAGTACAAGACCTGCTACTTCTACTTTTCCGAAGTCAGCAAGATGAAGCTGTACGGAAAGTCTACCTTCAACTACTTTGACCGCGCTTGCACCTTTGAGACGACTCCCTCGAGCATCTGCGGTGGCAACGGCTACGTCGCCGCCACCGATACCCCGTGGTACAAGAAGTCCCAGGAGGAGGGTACCATGGGCAAATGCCTCGCAGCCTGCACGGGCGGATGCAAGGCTGTCAGCTTCGACACTCAGTACAAGACCTGCTACTTCTACTTTTCCGAGGTCACCAAGATGAAGCTCTACGGAAAGTCCAGCTTCCACTACTTTGACCGAGCCTGCAAATATGAGAACATTGACCAGACCGTCTGCGGTCAGCGCGGCTCGGTCGACGAGTCCGACCCGGAGCCTTACGATTCCAAGATCATCTCCTCCGGTGTCAAGGATGAGTGTCTCGCCTACTGCCACAGCGATGCTAGCTGTGAATCTGTCAGCTACAACCCGAGCAACAAGGAGTGCTCCAAGTACGACGTCGCGGTCACGGGTGCTGGTGTCGAGTTCACCACCGCCGGGACCAGCTTGTTCTACGACGAGGAGTGCTACAAGTGCACTGCCGCTCCTGTTGGCAAGGCTTAAATGAAAGGAGGAAAACCCGCTGGAGGTCAGCTCTTGTCCGTCGGACGAGTGTCGGTCTTGGCATAATTGCTTGTGTTGCGAGCTACGGCCCTTTTTGTGATAGTGGTGGGTAATTAGTGGAGTCGACTCTTTTGATAACTCCCCGTCTGGATTCCATTCTTCTGTACAGAGTACTCCGTAGTATATTACAAAAAGTTGACTTTGGCCTATACTTGAGATGTTCTAATACATGTGGTGAACGATATCTAAACTGTGCCCTTTGATATCGTAGCTGATGCCTTCTCTGAGAGACATCATAACCTTCAGACACCCATGCCCCGTTGGGAGATAAGCGAAGCTAGCCGAGAGTGGCGTGGAAGCCTCCTGCTAAGCCTTCCACACGTTCATACCCCCCCAACTTGAACCGCGCGCATGCACATCATCAGAATGAGAGGAGAGTCTAGCTCATATATCTGGCCCTATGATCAGATCGACCCAGTAAAAGGTAGAGTCCCTCACCCCTTGCTATACTGGCTGTAATTTAAAGCTCTTGATTCGCTATCCTGCTAAAGGCGCCTCCCGCTGCATGGCAGCTCGCTAAGCGGGAGTGGCAACAGTGGCTGATTCTGGAACCAAGTAGTCAAGATCGAGGCTTGACTAGTATTAAGAATCCCGCCATCCTTGTTCCAATCCGGTAAATCGATGAGGTACTGTATGTTCATAAATCTAGGAGAACCTCCATGGCATACTACCGCAACTCTATCTGAGTTGCGTAGACCAACACTTGTTCAACAGAGTCCCAGTGTGATGCTTCTATGCCAAGTATAGGGTAAAATACACAAACGAGCACGCTCGTGCTGACTGTCCTTACGAACACTCCCTTTCTCTATCTTGATTAGTGTCGGTATTCAATCCTGTGTTGTACAACTTTCTGAGGCCCATGTCTAATGATTTATTCGGGCAAATATCTGGGGAATATGGGGAATTACAGGACGACGCTACGTCTCGTTGTTACAGTAGCCCGCCGTCAACCGAGGCGCTATCCGCTGGGGACTGTGGGGGTGGTTTGGGTTAGCTGCTGGCGGTTTGTTTGGCTTGTTCCCCGATATTTGGTGCCTCAAGCAATCCCCGCAACTTCGTACATCGACATTTATTCCATACTTCGTCATCCGTCTACGTTCAGGCATCATCACTTGTAGCAAGATGATTGGGGATTTTTTAATGGATATAATCAGTAATGGACACAAGGAGCGTCCCTCTCGAATCGCTGTCGACTACTCTAAGAGACGCCATATTCATGACCCGACTCCTCAATCTCAAATGCGTCTGGCAAGGTGATGCAAGGAAGCAAAATAGACCACCCCATACAAGCTACTTCGTTTATCATCGTCGCCGCCGCTGGCAAGAGCAGAAATTCGGGCCTCTTCCAGGCCAGACAACCTACTGCAGGAAAGAGCTTGGTGGAGAAAAGAAGAGCGCCACTGTCTTCTCGAGGCGGCCGTTGAAGGCGTCCTTAAGCCGCAGGTCTAATCCAATGATATACCGTATACTCGAGAATCCATACAGGTGAAGGTTACCTCCTTTCATCTCGAGACATGTTCGTTCACGTGTGTGACGTTAGGTAACTGGAATGTCACCAGAAAGTGCTTCTTAGCATCAGGTGATGATATCAATCCTCCAGATCCCGATTCCACTCCTGTACATCCCCCATACCCTAATCCCACCCCTGTTCATTCGCCTTCAGGGCCCTTAGTCTTTACAGGACTTCATTTGAGACCTTCAAACATCACAGGAGGCCGATAGAGGCTTCAGACAATGCATCAGGTCCGGCTGAGAGATCGTCAGCGAAGAAAGTGCGTAACCATTAACCAAGCACCAAGTCAATATCTTCAAGATCACACGCGTCCCACATCGTCTTCTCGACGTAGCCACAACCTTTCCGATGGGCTACACCACCATCCCATTCAATCCAAAGAACTCCGTAAAACTCGTTGCCTTCTACTGCCCTTCCAGTGACCAGGCCTCCCGGATTGCTCCTCTTGCGATGACATATCGCGACGATTTCGACATTGAGCTTGAAAGCAGGCCCAGTCTCTTTGGACTCTGAATCATTGTTATCTGATGCAATGTCACCTGGACGGTCTATATCTTTGTTGCTAGAACCCTTGTCATCTGACTCGTTGCTATCCGAGATCTCGTCGCTTGAATAGTCTAATTTATACTTGTTGTCTGACACCATGTCGCCTAGACTTTCGGTCCTCGTTGTCGGGAACCTCGTTGCGTCGCTCTGGCTAGACAGCTGAAGCCATCCACAGATTATGCCTGACTTATTTGCCAAGGCCACGTGCGTGTCCATGCCGAGCTTGGTAAGAGAAGAGGGGCAGACAAAATCCCCGAAACCCAAGCTTCGAGCGTGGAACCAGCCTCTTTTAGTACGGCATGAGATGTATTGGTGTTGCTTGGTATCTTTGTTGGCCTGGTCAAGCGTGGGCATAGAAAAGGGACGCCAAAAGTACTTGTTGAGCAAAGTAGGGTGATGGTACACATGTCGATCTGGTGCTTCCCATTCCCTATGCTCGGAAGTAAACTTGGATCCATCCTCGAAATGCTTGATCGGGTCGAGCTTTTCTTTGACCCATCCCTGAATGAGGTACTTGGAGTCTTCGGCCTCGGCGTAGTCGTGATTCGGAAAGGACTCGATGCGCCGCTTATCGAGAGACTCTGGAGCATCGTGGCTGAACCATGTGGTGACTGGTATCGTGATGAGTTTGGCCCGAGATGTAGCAGTAGCAAGGCGCTGAGGCAGCTGGTAGTCTTCCTCGTCGTCAAGGAGTCGAAGATAATTCATCTTCCAGCTGACGTAAGACCACGAAGGGAGGATGGCCCCCGGAAGAGAGGATTGTCGTGGTCCCGTAAGCTTTCGTTGTTTGAGATACGGAGTTGGCACGTAACCTGAAGGTTGGCTTCCCCAGAAGTCGCAGTTCCACATCAAGGCCGCATCAAACCATGTCTCTGGAAGTCCACATTGGAATCCTCCACTGAATGTATGGCCGAGAAAGGTGAGCAGACCAGTGACCCCAGGAAGTGCGTCCTCGGGATGAGTAAGGCTCCGTACGACGTATTCGCCCATCAATAGTTCTAATTCCCCGAAACTAGGCTGCCCGGCAAGAATACTCGGGATCCTGGTGTATTTCGATCTCCTGTCGTCGTCGTCGGCGTCTTGTCCTGCCTTGGCGTCATCTTCATGGCACGTTGCACAAAGGCAGCTCCAGTGAACCTGTCGGTTCGCGAAGATCAGTCTCCTTTGAGAAAGAAAGTACTCCTGATACGTCCAGCCTCTTTGGAAGTACTCGGAGCCAGAACTGGCGTGCCCAGACAGAGAAGGGTTGTCCCTCACAATGATCTTGCTGCCGTTCAGCCATGGGAAGACATTTCGCAACTCTCGCGGTTCAGAGACCCCCTGTATACCAAGTATGCCATCCCATGCATCGCCATCTGTCGTAACAATCGTCAACTTGGCGCCAGCGTAAACCGACCCCATCAGCTGGAGCTGTTCCGACATGTGTTGCTTGTCATCAGAGATGAGACATAATGAGTCGACCCAGAGGTAACGTTCTCCCAATTCCCGAACAAGGCGCATCGTGTGTCTGATTGTGAGGGGAATACTATCGGTGTACGTTGAGAGACCCCCTGGTGTGGTAATGTTTGGGAGGGTGGATGTGCTTGTCTTGAAACTGTCTCGCGTGCCCCATCTGTAGCTGAGTGCGACGTACTGCAGCCCTTGTTTTCCAGGGACAAGGCAATCCAGCTCCGTATCAACCACGTAGGCAGGGGAGCAGGAGGGAATCTTGAATGAAGTCTGGCATTTTGATTGATGCTGGTTGAGGCAAGTGTCTAGCCATTGTCGAGCCACTTGTAGATTGATCCATCTTGAGTCGAATGTTTGTCGACACGAACTTGAATGATCGTGCTCATTGTTGGAGCCCATCAGGAATAAGTCGTACCATCGCTGAGCGCGGTGCTTGTAATCAAGAAATGCAGCCTGGGGCAGACGTCCGGGTGCCCGATGGAACCTGATTGTGTAGTAACCCCGACTTCGAAGGCGATCTGCACCGCGGCGGGCGAGTTCTTCGGCGTCCCTGTGAAAGGTTTCATAAAGCCGGGAAATCAGAGGCTGGTGTAATGGACAATCTGTCTGTGGACGTTTGAAATCATCAGGGTTGAATCCGCTGAATTCCTTGCCATCTTCGATGAACAATTGTTCGAGACGGCTGCAGATGTGACAAGATTCGACACCACTCGACTCGGGGTCGCCATCCATGATAGCGTTGGGGTACTGGTTGTGGTTTGGATCGTTGTTGCTTTGAGGTGAATATCATGATGTTGAGGCAAAAAGATGCGGGGATTTCTACGCAGAAACACCCTCCACATGCTGTCCGCGAATCATTCCCTGACACGTTCAACCGCGTCAGCTGCGGCTGGTTGATAAGAAGTCCATTGGCCCATTATACGTGGATGGCTTGGACGGCCAATGATTGCAAATAGAGCTGCATATGGTGTCGTTTTCCCTTTCCGTTTTCAGCTAGCTGATATTAGGTTAGGCTTTCATACTACGTAGTAGATGTGTGCGCTCAAGATCAGTGGAAACTATTTTTGCGAGTTCAACATGGAGTTTGAGATAAATTGCCTGCCACCATAGCTTCCACTGGCCGCAATGGCTAATGCGATGATTGTGTATTTCCCAACGGATGAACCGACCACGCCAGGTGTGGATTAGCAGAGAGACTAATCGCGTTGCTCAAACAAAAGCTTTTTTATGTTTAGTATAGGAAGTAATAGTTAATGTTAAAGCTCCTATTGAAAGCGGATAAGGAGAAGTCCAGAGAAAACACTGCCGTTGTACGATATGGAGCGGGAAGAGATTAAAACAGGCTTCCCCATAGCAGAACGGGGATGGTAGAGGCGTAGGTTGAGCCCAACAGCCGCAGAGGCGACGGAGGGTATGAGGGCAGCTGCGTTATAGTGACGGCTGTAGTACAAGCTGTGGCGGATGACCGAGACAGCCCGGCAGGGGCAGTGAGATTTGAGGTACGATGCTTCAACCGAGATCGCAGCGTCTTCATCATTGGTGGGGAAGTCGTGTTTTTCACCCAGTACCGCAAGTCTACTGCTGCTGCAGCAAAGGCTGCACGTAACTTGAAGAGTTCACTAACCGAGCGGGTTCTGGAAAATATCGCTGCTGACTCGAGTCGTCCTACTGAACCTTCCGGCCAAAGTAAATAAACAGAAGCATGTAGCCTCTAATCTCGGACTTCTGTCGTTGGTTTTGCCGGTGTCCCCCAAGTACCCAGTAGTGCCTACGTGATTGGTGCACGATGGGCCGTAACATATCGACACCCCGGCTCGACACGCTTCAAGTCTTAACTAGACCAAGCGACAGCAGCAACAGCAAAACTACCGTCATCATGGACCCTACGTCAGAGAATTTGAACGAGATCAAAAAGCGAATCAGCGAAATAATGGTAGACGTGGCAAAAGAGCAACAAGAGCTAGACGCCATTGTCTTATTCATCGACACTATTGAACAACAAAACCAAGATCAGATGTCGCAGAGTGCCTCAAGCGCAAAGAGGAGAAGAAAAAGGGCCGCAGCCAAGTCCGTGGAAGGAGAAAAGAAAGATTACCAACGCAGACGAGCGGCAAAACAAGACAGTCTCGGGCGCCTATGGCAGAAGATACATGACTTGCAGGAGCAAGAGAAGAAATTATTAAACAACCTATAAGACGCCAAGAAGACTTGGTATACTAAATAAGACGAGACATTAACCTTACTCCCAACCCCATTTTGCCTTGAAGGCTTTTGACTCAGCAAGCAGTTTATCCGTCTTAGTCTCGTATAGCCCGTTCTCTCTCAAATACTGGGTGTAGCGCTCACATTGTTCCGCCCGACGTTGCGCCTCCAATGCAGCCGCTTGATTTTCGTTGAAAAATTCAGATACCATATCATCGAGACTCTTATCACAAAGCTTCTGGGCGAAAAAATCTTCGAATATCTCTGTGGCGTCGGCAGGACGGCGTAGCACATGAGCAACACAAAATGCCATGTCCGTCTGGTCGATCTTCGACTTGTCAGCGGCCAATTGGCCATACCATTCGTTTCTAAGTTGCTCGCAGAGGCCATTAACCTTGCTCTTCTCGTCCAGAACGCTACGGAACTCAGCGTGCATCTGCTTGTTCGTGTCAATCGAATCATGGCCAGTTATCCATGATGGTGGGGTGAAGACTTGGCGTGGAACTGTGTTTGCGAATTCCCAGTCAATTATGCCCCGGATCTGTAGGTTTTTGCCCACAATGATGTTGGGCCCCCGTAGGTCCAGATGATTCAACACAAAGGGCCCTTTGTCCAGCTGAGGATCGATGACCTGGTGAAAAATACGCTCCATACCATGCAGCGCGAAAATCTCTTGTTTGATATCGTCGACGGTATGATTACTAACCGGCGGCGAGAAGAAACCCGATACAAGGCCGAATTGGTACGTCAGATACTCCTTGGCGGAAGCAAAGCTTGACTGAGACGGCAGTCGAAGCGTGGCGGCAGACATGGAGATGACTGAACCCAAAATAGGGTCCGGGCTGCCATCAGGATTTGGCATCAGAGAACCTATCAAGGGGAACTCGAGTTGCCTAAGCTCAGTCAAGATGTCGATTAACTGAGAAAAGAAGTTTCTTCTGTGACCCTCTTCAGCTTCCATCAGGAGCTTTTTGTCCAGCGGTTCGCCCTGGATGACATCTGCGATGACAAACATCTGCGTTCTCGTGCCGGTCTTGGTCAACTTAATATCACGTCCGTAAGCGTGGACGTGAGGGACTGGAATCCGAGTGTTCCGCTCGAGGTATCTGTGTATATATGAGTGGTAGTCGAAGGAGGGAAGATAACCAACGCTTACTCTATGGTCGTCACTTCGCTCAGCACCTTATCCCAGGGATTGTCGAGAATGGGCTCGATTGGGACCCTGACAATCCACTCGGGTCTGTCTTGGCCAAACTTGACGAAGAAGCAAGCATTAAAGCTACCGTTTTTCCTGTTTACAACCTGGCACGGTTTGCCATTATTGTGCCGTGATGCCAAAGCGCAGATCGCACCCAAGTCTAGCGATTCAATGAACGTGTTTTTAACTTGGATATCTTGGTCTTCGGTGGCGGGGAATTCTTGAGCATTAGATCCAAGCATTCTAACCTCCGGTTCATTGAAAGTTGAAGTGTTGATCTCGCCGGTCTTGATCCCAGTGACATTCGCGAAGTGGAATAGCTGATCCCATAGCTTAGAAAGATAGACAGTCGCCAGCGTCCAAGGCGTGAGTACTAGGCGAATGGAAGCGGATAGCATGGCTGACCCAATATTAAAGCTGTACATAGCATTGCCGACTCATTTGGTTCAGGTTATGAGTTTTATGGTCGGGGGGCGGATCTGGCCAGTTACCAGAAATAAACAACGAGGCGGCCACTCGGCTAGTTCGGCGCCTTTCCTATTTGGGATTTTCCGAGACAGCTCTCCTTATGTCAGCAGCCTACTCCGTAGTGCTAGAAGTGATGTATTTACCCCCGTGTTACAGGTGTGTTCCGCGCCCTTCCCGATTTCTACTGACATGTTGTTACTGCCCTGATCCTATATCCCATTGCCAATCCTGATCCAGCATGTTTGCCATATGATTCAAATCCAGCCCTTCCGCCCAAGCATAAAAGTCATCTTCCATAAACTCTGCCAATTGATCTGTCACCATGGCAGAAACGTCTTCAGTCTGACCTGAAAGCTGGCAGCTCGCCTCATATATTCGCCTCACCACGTCCTGTGAGCGACGTGCCGTGAGTGACCAATCTTCCATCGCGTCAAGGAGTTCCAAGGTTCTTCCGACCTGGGCCTGCCAATCAGCAACAGATGGGCTCTCCGGCTCCCACATGATACTGAGGAGAGGTATGATTACTGCTTGATAGAGCAACCAAACCGCATTCCATCCTGACATCTGGTGTTTCGTCCATCCACTCGCCACATCATCAATCGTCTGCCTTGCAAGTTCCTGGCAAGTCGCTATCGCAGTGCGATCATCTTCGCCTTTTGGCACGTCTTTGCCACTAGTTGCCACAGCGAGGAGGATCGGGCGGTAGAGAAGCAGGCGGAGGTTCAAGTATCGCCACTTGATAATACACCGAGAAAGGTGTAAGGGCTCAGCACAGCTCTCCCGGCTGCGAAGAATACCGGGGAGCTTCTCATACCAGCTAACCAATAAACCGTCTAGGTATTGAAGATTCTCCGCGTTCCGCTGAGAGGTGACTGCTAGCATATCATGAATTTGGGTTGCGATCTTGCAAAACTGAATGTTTTCTAGCAGAGGCATGATTCCTGCATGCTGAGCGGAGTCTCGCTCCTCCTGGTAAAAACATGGGTTAGACGCTGGGAACTTGGATTTGGACTGGGAACCTTACTTGATCGATGCTTATCTGAGGGGGTTGAATGTCAATCGAGGGATCACAGCGCCCAAAAGATGGGCGACCCATCGTTGTGGTGGTCCAGGTATCAAGACAGAATAAGGACCACCACGTGCGTTGCCGCATCTCAACAAACGTAGTATTTATGTTGTCGCTGGTCATTGGCTCTCTATGAAGTCCAAGAGCGCTCGCCATGTTTGGACGGTTAACGTAATGGAGATAGTAGCCTCCAAGAAGAGCCAACGCTTGAACTGTCTCAATGTGGCTACTTCCAAATGCGCCGATGCTGAGGTGCTTCATAGCTCTCTCATAGAACTTGAAGTGGTCCAGGTCACTCGACTTTGTCACCATGATGGCTCCCATGGCGAAACCCATGTTGAGTAGTGAAAGCCAGGGTGCATCACATCTCTGACCGCCGAGGTAGTCAGCGCGGAAGGCAACTTCGTCAAGCATAGGCGTAAAGACATGGAGGCCTTGAAAATAGCCATCAATGAGTAGCTGGCCTTTCCACGTCCAGGGGATTGGGACCGTCTCCTCAAGATGGCCTGTCTGTGCGATAGGGAGCTCCGGGGTCCTCTTTGAAGCATTCCGTTGAAGGGATTCAAGTGAGACTCTCAACTGCGGTTGTATCTTAACCATGACCCGAAAGCTGCCTTGATGGATGATATTCCGAGATATGATGCCTGTCTGTCCAGTGTGAGTGATAGACTGTTGACATCGTCAGCTTCCGCCGGTAAAGGGTCCCGTTCTCGTCGTTCTTCGTCCCACTCCGCATCTTCCGCCGGGATTTGTTGGACGTCGAGCTGTTGAATTTTCGACATACTAAGCGCTGGTGATGGGAGAGTTTCTATAGGGTCTGCCGATTGCGATGATGGCTGGTCCAAGATTTGGCAGAGTTCCTGACGCGATAGAGGGAGGAGTGATGACACATCGTGTCCTGGGAAGAGGCGGCTCAGGATAGAGCGGCAGTCTTGCAAATTTTGGGAAAGTTCCTCGAGCACTCTTGTAGACGAGTTAGTAAATTACTAAGATATTATACCTTAGAATGAAGGAGTGTTGTAAAAGAGAATGGCTATTATTCAAACATTGCTATTGCTATGCTGTTTGTTCCTGGTTATCCTTTGACGCGGAGCGCCCATCCTGTGTCTTGCTCTATTACTTTAGAGAAGGAGTTTAATCCGACCCTTGATACTCAAGATCTACAGACACACGCCAAAGTAGCTGTCCGCCTCGTGCAAAATTATCTTCACCAATAGTACCCACAATGACTACCGATGACATTGAAGTCAACGCCACCGAATAGTAACTCTCCTGCCAGTTAATCATATATCGAAAGTCCTCCCACTTCATATCTCTCTCCACCGGAACGATCCGACACCAAGGCATCCGTTTAAACCGAGACGCCGAACTGTCACTCAACTTACATAGCTCCACCCCAAGAACTAAGGCGAAGTAATCGGTAGAATTGGGGTAGTGAATCTTTACCACACCTTCGATAATCCTCGTCCGTTCCGCCCAAGTCGAGTTCGGGAGGTTCGCCGGGTCGCACCCACCTCCCTGGCCGGAGAGGAAGCGCCTCTTGAGCATATAGTGGTCCTCATAATATCTATGAGGAGGATAGCCGTCGGAAATATGGATCATAGGATGTATTGGATCCACCCAAAAGCCCACCGGAGGTGTGGATCCGGCGCGTGTATCCTCAGAGACGTTGATATAGCTCAGGTTCCACTTCGGGGCCCATAAGGTCGCCTTGACTAGTAATAGGTATTAGCACTGAATTCATACCGTACCACGCCACGTGTAAACTTACTGAAAGAGATTGTGAATGCAAAGATTCCACTACCTAACTCGAGCCTCTGGCTAAACTGCGTTGCTAGATCAACGTTGGTCAAAGTCTTCCCCTTCAAGCTCCAAGGTAGTATGCGGTTGAAGTGCGTTGGGGCGTGTATTGGATTGCCATCGTCAGATGGATACCGAGATAACAATCTAATGACGGGCCGGGTCCCCTGCTGCCTACCAAGTTGGCAGTCCAGCGCCGCTCCGAACGTTACGTGATACGACTTCCCTGTGAAACTGAGGTTGGGAAAGCCCTTGCTAAGGAGGACCTCAGTTTGGATGCCCTGGCTCGTAATAACCGTTGGTCGCCGGCCAACGCTCTGATTAGGGAACGGAGCGATTCTTTGGCCAGTCTCCAAAAAAGCCCGAGGGGAGTCAGCCAACAGACCAGAGATGACGCTCGTCCCCGAGTGGCCGGGCTTGGGAATTGTCCAGGCAAAAATGGATTGGTCGTCAGTGGCCCGGATGATCTCCTCCTGGAGCCGAAAGAATGCCTTCTTTCCTTCGCCGTAGATCAAAGGCATGTTGACAGAGAACAGCCCCATCAAGCAATAAGCTATGTCCTCGGTGCGCGTCGTCTGCCGCTTAGCGGCCCAGAACATCTTTCTCGCCACGCTGATCAGCGACACGTCGGCACCGGCCAAGACGAAGTGGTCGACGCCAGTAATAGCGGATATCAACCGTCGCAGCTTAGACTTGCAGCCAAGATACTTCCAATCCTTCGAATAGAAGATGACTTCAGACGGCGCAATCAGCTCTTGCAGAGTCCAGCCTCGAGTGAACCAGCGACTCGAATGGAACTGGAAAATAAAATCGGTTTTATGATTTTCGTCTTCCATGCTCCTCATCACTCGGATGACTTTTGCCTGACGGAGTTCCACTTCGTTGGTTGGGTATTCTGACAGTGCTCCCACTAATCCAACGACTTTGTCCTCCAAAGAGCTTCCGCTTAGCGGATTTTTTGGCAGTTCTTTTGGTTGCTCGGACTGTGACGATGTGGCATCTTCCTGCGTCTCTTGAAGGGTATTTTGGTCGTCTGATTGGTCTCCCTTGACGGCGACTAGAGATGATATGGCTCTGTTTCCCCCCTGTTTTCCAATAGAGGGTATAAGGGCCGCCTCACTGTCCAGACCGAACTCTCTCATATGTGACCCCTGGCCCGGCTCGCTGTCTGGACCTAACTCGAACTCCCGTTCCGACTCTTCTGAGTCCCAATTCTTCAACACATTAGCACTCGCAACTCACACAATTGGCCATATTGGGGACCAGCTATCAGGATACGCCTGAAAGGCAGCATAAGAGAGTAACCTACAGACAGGTCTTTAGAGATAGTACCCTTTATAGAAAGGATATACTCAAGGTCGATATCCTCGCCATCAACCCACTCGGCATTCTCATGATCATCGACGTCGACGAGGTATGCATAGCAAATGTCGGCTTGCTGATACCACTGATACATGGAGTTGATAGCCTCAGAGAGCTCAGCGCTGCTAGTCTTGTCGATACAACAGGTGTCGATCCAAATAAATTTGTAGCCATTTGAGGCTGCCAGCTCGCATGCTTGCTTGACCTTGGGAAAACTTTCTTTCCTCCTAGCGGACTCAAGACATTGTATGTCTTGAAATGTGATTTCACCCTCCCCCCAGGTGTGCGATAGAATAGCATAGGGCGGGATTGTGTCATCGAAAAAGGTTGAGAGTTCAAGTGTTCGGGTATTTAGCAGCCGCATTGTACGCGATTTTTGGGGCTTTTTTTTCTCATTTGAGGGCGGGGGAGGTAAAGAGATGTGAAGAGAGATAACCCACCATACTGCCCCACCACACCGCCTTTCCCCCGTAATATTAGTTGATCTATGATATTCTATACAGTACCCCGTGATGGACGCACTGAACAAAGCCATCGGGTCAACAGAGATTACCCTTTTTGAGTATTGCGGTCATTGGGCTAGCCTATTCCAGCTTTCGTATATCTTAGTTCAGCGAGTCAGAATTTAGCGGACACGCACTAACTCCTTTCGATGTTCGCGGTCAGTTCAGGGGGAATTTATTTCCTAGATAACCGTCATACTGCATCTTACCCATTATATGCTACCTACCTACCGTGCCTGAGACAATCGGGAAGCGTGGGAGACCCTGCAAGTACGACATGCGGCTGCCTCGGGCTGCTGGAGCATGCCACTCTCCTTTCAATGACACAAATCATAGCCAAGTTGAAACTCGGAAATCTTCGGTGGAAAATGTGGATTGCGAGGCCCTGTAGAGGCTCATTCACACATTTCTCACAAACGGAGTATCGCTAGATTGAGTTCGGGGGATGTCTGCCGTGGCAATAGGAGCATAGGGTCCAAACTGCCATACTGCCATGTCCCTGTCTCGCGATTTTTAAGAAACGTGGAGAGTCGTTATATAAGGCATCACTGAGTATCGTTCACATCTCCCAATCCTTGCCATCACAACGACCAGCAGAAAGAGTCTCAACCACCTCTCCAGAAGATTTCCATTCATTTCTCAACATCACCAGTTTCAATCACAAGTTCGCCATGCATTTCATCAGTGTCTTCACCGTCCTCTCCCTCGCAGCTGCTGCCGTCGCAGCTCCCGGGGATCGTGGCAGTTACACCGTTTCTGGCTTGGGTGCCCGCAAGCACGCTATTTTGAACGCCGGTGGAAACACTCCGGATATCGCCATTGCTATGCTTGAGGACGAGAACATGCAAACCGACTACAAGTACGGTGAGTGGGTGTAAACACACTCTCTTTCCTAATGACATAAACCTGAACAACTCCCCATTGGAACTCGAATTATGATTGGCGCTTTACTAATGATATTACTAGGTGATGGCAAGACTGGTGATGCTGCCAACTTCGGTTTATTCAAGGTTAACTGGGGCATGCTCCGCGTCTGCGCCTCTCGCGCTGGGCAGTGGAACAACGGTGCCAAGTTGAAGTAAGTAGCAGTTAGCTCGCCAGTCCCTGGGCTTGAGCATCTGACAAACTCGTAGCTCCGACATTTATGCCGATGTTGCCAGTCGATGGGACTGCCAGGATCACTATGGCTACAACATGTGGTTTGCTGGCCACCGCAATGGTGCTACCGGCCTGAACGATCACAACACCGAAGATATCAAATTCTATCGCCAGTTTGTTGAGTGGATCAGGGCCAAATCGACTCTGGCGCCAAGTACAAGTCTGACGACATCCGCATCCGGGTCGAAGTCACTCCAATCTAAACAGCACGCGAACTTCTCGATTTTTTTTTGATCTCATTGGCTGGCTTGTTAACGAGGCTGGCCAAGTTGAGCAAGTTTAGGAGGGTGGCAAGGGAGGTTCTGGGATACCGTGGTAGGAAGGACCGCAAAGTTCATTCCGCGAGGCTCAAGGGCTTTCTCGTTTTTCGAACACAGTTTCGTATTTCCTTATATAACAATTTTGATCGATCCAAGTCATGGCAGAAGGCTTTGTTGGATACTTATACTATGAAGATAATCAGCCCTTTCTGTTCCACTCAACCTTCACTATTTCAGCGTCTAAATTACTTGATCCGGCGGCAAGATCGTCTTTCTTGTGGCGCCCAAGATATGAAATATTTTCAACCTATAGTGTTCTATCCTAATAATTAAAACCAAATGTTAATTAACTATTAGTAATATAAATAGTAATTATAGTTATTTCTAAATATTTCTAAATAAAAATTATATAAGTATGTTATTAATTAAACTCTTTAATTATAAAAGTATAAAGCCCTTAATTAGCATATATTATTTTTAAGAAATTTAAAAACTAGTTTTAATATTACTTAGTTATAAAATCAACACCCAATATCTATGCCCATGTAAGATAAGAAATGATTGGATTGATTATGATAACTATAACTGTCGTGATTATCGGCACGATGGCGTGTCTTCTCTAGCCTCGGTTAACCACTACTAAAGAGCGCTCAGCCACCTACCTTCCGGCGTTGCATCCCTGATAAAGCGGCAGAATCCAGCCTCCAGCCGATCGTAGAGAAGTAACCTTAGGGACCAAAGTTAGGCATCATGCCAGACTCACAACGACCGAGATATGCCTCATATATACACAAGATGGACAGATACACTCATCGCAAGTCTAAGAATGGCTGCTTGGTATGCAAGCGACGCAAGATCAAGGTATGAACCGACCCTGTAAATATCGGTGCCGAGTTATCTGTATGGACAGCTCACCTCTTCAGTGTGACCAAGGTCGTCCATCGTGCCTAAACTGTATCAAGTTTCGTGCGGCCTGCGTCTTCATGTGCGGAGAATCGCCGAGCTTGGCTAGTCAAGAAGGCTCGTTGGCTGACACGCCTAACCCGGATGTTCCATCACTGAGCACGGCCACTATTCACGCCGGCCGCCAACACTCCATGGCGATGGAGGCGGACACTGCTTGTGCTTCTTCCCCACTGCAGAAGCCCCTGTATCCGCTAAGTATCGTCGACACGGAGCTTCTCCTCCACTTCACCTCAAAAACAGGCCCAAGCCTTGTCACGGCCGAGGACACGGCTCAGCCCATGACCGAGTTCTGGACTTGCAATGTACCCATGATGGGGCTTTCACACCACTACGTGCTGCATCTCGCACTCGCACTGGCGGCTCGCCACATGCTCCATCTTGGATGCGGAGGAGCAGGCCGGCAGAGAGAGCTGTTGGCGCTTGCGGACCACCACCTCTCGGCAGGCCTCGCAGAATCAGCGAAGGCCCTGCCGCATCTCAGCTGTGACAACTGTGGACCGCTATATGTCGCCGCCATGCTCATAAGCCTGGGCTCACTCGCGGCAGGGCCTTCAGGACCCGACGACTTGCTCCTGAGCTGCGCCGGATCCGCTGAACCCATGTTGTGGTCGTGGATCCAGATATCTCGGGGAGTACGATCTATAAGGGACACCTTCTCTCGTGCAGTCATATTCTCGGGTCTTGCTGAGCCGCTTAGAAGTCGGACATCGCCGCATGAGGGTACTGCGTATCGACCGACGTACCTTCGACAGGGCTTCCCACGGCTGGACTGGACTGGACCATTGCGAGAGCTGCGGACGGCCATTGAGACTCGAGCCTGCGGCGACGCAAAAGTTCATCTGGACGCCCTGAGCTGGGTATCAGCTATCTACGAGGCCACCTACGGTCTGGACGACACGGGCCGGTGCACTGTTGACCCCGTGTTTAGACATGTGTTTATCTGGCTATACTATGTTGATGACGGATTCATCACGTACTTACAGGGAAAAGATTCGGCCAGCCTATTGATACTCGTCTATTATGCCCTCCTGGTCGACAACATTCGCGACGGTTGGTTCTGGAAGGGCTGGACAGAGCACTTGTTCCTGGCAGCTCAAAAGCATTTGCAGCCAGATTGGTCAGCACTTCTACGGTGGCCCTTGGAGGCGTTGAGGCTTGGGAGAGGTAGGCTGCAGTCTACCTAGAATTAGGAGGTGAGACGGGAGTGATCAAGCTGTTACTGGCTTGGGTCAAGATAGTACATGTCACATAGGCAATGAATAGAGTTGCTCTAGCTTGGTACAATATCTAGCAGTTTCTAAGAGCCTGAATCTGTCTAGCGAGGTGATCTAGCAAGAATCGGACCTCATTACTTTGATAGACCCAGTGCCTGCCTCCTCGAAACGGAACTAGGGTCCAAGAAGGGCTTCTCGCCAATCGAGAGGACGCGAATGCCTTTGCGTTTGCCAGTATAATCCCTGTCAGCTGTCAGCCATTGCTCATTGGGAGCAGTCACAGAGTGTCAACTTACGGGGTAGCAGTATGGAACGTGCAGCGGCTTCCCGGATGGGTACAGTTAGCCAAGGATAATCCTGTCAACAAGATGAGATAATACAAATTGTGCTCAAACTCACTTATCCCAGATGGCCACATCATTCTGCTGCCAGCGAAATCGAACTTGGAGATCATGATTTTGCGAAACAAGATCGAGGACTAGACATGTGTCAGTCTCAGATTTGATGAGAATGCTCGGGGGGATACTTGCAGTATTCCTTCAAGATGTCGCTCTCTCGTTCTGTGACGCCACTAAACCACCCAGCTTCCAGCTGATGAGCGACTGCGAATAGGGTCTTCCAACCGGTGACAGGGTTGGTTCGGACAACGGGACTGGCGAGGGAATCAGATCAGATAGCTCACGTGTTGCCTGCGCACTGGTCGATGTTGTCGAGTCCAACCTATTTTCAAGAAAAGACTATGCGAGGGAAAAATGACTTACTGCTCTTCCTCGAAATCGAAATCTTTATTCTCTGGATGGCCACGGGGGTTGACGAGCACGTCCTCTCCGAACCTGGCCTTGAGGCTGGCAAAGTTGGGCTGAAAGTGAACTGCCTTGAGCTCCTGTGCGAACTTCTGGAATGCCGGGGATAGCCTGTCATAGGCCTCGTAGCCTGATGCCCAGAGCGTATCACCACCGGCGTCCTCTGGGATCTCGACGAGCTTCAGGATGGAATAATCGGACGGGACCTTTTCAAAGCTAGTACTGTTGGGCCGAGGGGATTAGTTTCGAGTCCTACCATAGCTATGTGTGGAACGGACAGGGGGCTGATACGACAGCAACTTACTCTGAGTGCCAGCCCTGACTGGCAAGCTTGTAAAATCCGAGCTTGTCCTTGCTCATCGCCCGGAAGGCCCCCGGCTCAAGCGCTGTGACAGCCTCATCCAGCTTCCCATTCTCGTCCACACGGTGACCCAGTTTCTCGGTCGAGACGGGATTGCGATAGAGGTCCGACGCATCCGGCTTGCCCGAGAGCCTCCCGAGCTTATCGACGAGCAACTTCTGGTCTTCAACACCGATTGTCTGGTTTCGAAAGAAAACGACTCCTCTCTGAGACACTGGGATAGCCATCAGTTGATGTGTAAGGGATTATCAGGCACGCTTCCACGCACCAATCAAGGCTAGATCACGCATCTTGTCATCATCTCGCAAGATTTCGGCGAGCTGTAGATGGGGGAATTCGCGGCCGATGACGGATGTCAGATCAAAGCTGTCATACTGGTCCAGAGTTCCCGTATACTGCAAAGGCCCTGACAGCTTGGACTTGGCACTAGGCGAGGCTGCTTTGACGACGGCGTGCGAGGCGTCGTTGGCTTTGGCGTCGACTGCAGAGGGGGTCATGTTGAATGGATTGAGTGTGCGAGGGTAGAACTGTGTGTGAAGTAGAACCATGTATGGCCTTGGGAGACTTACCGGTCAGCCATGATAGACCGGCCTTTCTTATAGTTGTGTACCCTAGGTCTCAACGCCGGTCGAGCCGATGATGTCCACTGGAGAATATCGATTTGAAGGCCCATACCTATTCGCCATGCAAACAGATTGCTCCTTGGTGCCGAGGGTGTCCGAGAGCTGCTGTGCCAAGAAGATGGTGAGGTCCATGCCACTCCGAGATACGGTGTCGACCCAATGATATCGCCCCGGATTCGGGTTGTCCATTGTTTGGCCCACACTGCTTTGCTTGGTCGCCTAGCGTCGGACCAGTGCCTGTAGCCAACTCCACACTACGAGTCGGGGGCGGTATGCAAGATGGCGTGCTCTAACCAGCCTCCAATCATATCGACTCGGATTCGGAGCCTTCTCTGATTAGCCAGGTTTTATACTGGTGTCTCTCTCACCGAGGCCGTCTTGTCGCGGTATCGAGGCAACTCCACAGCTTCGGCTCAACACCAAGAATGTACCAATACGCATTGGTGTCTATTATCCATTATCTCGCCTCTTTTAGGCGCGTCTTTAACGAATGGCGACATCTAGGAACTTCATCACGCCGACCCCAGATCTACTCAGTTATCTCAATCTCATCTCTAATCAGGGAGTGATAAAAGCCTCCCCTCATCACCTTCAGCACGATGGACAAACAGGCTTCAACCACATCAAACTCAGTCAACTTTTCAGGGCTCGTTACCGCGTCACAGCTGAAATATTTGCTCAAATGTCAACAGTCATCACCTTCAGGGAGAAGCCCTCTCCGGGGGATTCTGCAGACTCCAAGAATGGATCCTCGTCCTTCACCACCGCTGTTGGTGATGCTCCTCCCCTGGGCAAACCAAGAGCCGAGAGAAGATACTTCTGGCACAAGAAGCCCGTTTTTGACCCGGATGCTACCGCCACTCAGGTGAGAAGAATTGACTCTGGAAATCCCTTGGTATCCTTTGGGATACGACAACGTGTATACTCACCAACGTGGTAGCCTAGCGTTTTCGACGATGCTGAGCAGGCAGAGCAGTACAAGCCACGGGAGGATTGGTGAGAGACTTTTTTCTTCTACCGGCGAAAAGAGAGAGAGATAGAGAGAGGTCTCATGAAGCTAACTCGTCGTGCTATTGGTAGGGAAAACATCCACCGCTTTGATCCAAAGGCTCGCTGGACTTGGCGGGAGGAAGACAAGGTGGTTCGCAGAGTTGACCTGCGCATCATGATCTGGACATGTGTCATGTTCATTGGGCTCGAGATGGATCGAGCCAACCTCAGCCAGGCTCTGTCGGACAACTTTCTCGGCGACTTGGGGCTCGATACTAACGGTGAGTTCACCAGGGGGGATTGCTGGCTGACCTTACACCCGCTGACTGGGATGACGCCAAGATTTGAACACTGGCGGTACCATCTTTAGTCTGTCGTTTCTTCTGGCTGAGCTCCCATCCCAGCTTATCAGCAAGTGGGTTGGCCCAGACCGTTGGATACCAGCCCAGCTGACGCTGTGGTCCGTCGTTGCCGCGGCGCAGTTCTGGTTGAGCGGGAGAGGCTCCTTCTTTGCAACCCGCTGTCTGTTAGGGCTGCTCCAGGGAGGCTTCATACCTGATGTGAGTGGACGAGTACCCGCGGATCATGCCTTGGGGTTCAACGGCGTGACGCTGCTGACATGTCTCCTAGGTGATTCTCTACCTGTCCTACTTCTACAAGCACGCCGAAATGTCATTTCGACTGGGCCTCTTCTACATGGCCATGACCATTGCCGATATACTGATTGCCATCCTCGCTTTTGGCATCCTCCGAATGCGCGGTGTTCTTGATCTAGCTGGCTGGCGGTGGATGTTCCTCATCGAGGTGGGTGGCCTGCTGAGGTCGTGGTCAGCTCAGGGCTAACTGATAGTGTCCTTGCAGGGTCTCTTGACCATGTGTATCGGCCTCGCGTCCTTCGGCCTCATGCCAGCTGGGCCAACAGAGACGGCGGGTTGGTTCAGGGGTAAGAAGGGGTGGTTCACACCGCGGTAGGCCTGCCCTGTTTCATTCTTTGTTGCCAGCCGCATTGTGTCAGAGCTGACTCGCAATGCGCAGAGAGGAGGAGATCCTGGTCAACCGCATCATCAGGGACGACCCCAGCAAGGGAGACATGCACAACAGGCAACGCCTCACCGTCAAGGCGCTGTGGAAGAGCATCTGTGACTATGATCTGTGGTAAGCATCCAGATGGCCTCAGAAACCTTGTAATCGTGGAACTAATAGTTTTGCCTGGATAGGCCCATCTACTTGATCGGCCTGAGCTATGCTCTACCAAGCCAGCCTCCTGCACAGTACCTCACCTTGTCTCTGAGAAGTCTCGGGTTTGACACCTTCGAGACAAACCTGCTCGTTATTCCTTCTCAGGTTCTCAAGAGTACGTTGGTCCGAGTTGCCGTGCTGTTTGATGTCACAGGACCGCAGCTAACACGTGAGCAGCCATAACTATGCTCGCAATCATCTACGTTGCCGAAAAGTCCGGCCAGATTCTGGTCTGGGCAGCGTTGGCGCAGATCTGGGTCCTGCCGTTCCTCATCTGGCTCAGGGTTGTCGACATTACACAAGAGAAGCCGTGGTTGGTCTGGGCAATGCTCACCATCCTCATCGCCAAACCACTAGGTACGGGCCTTATCCCTCATCCCCCTCGCTGTTTCTGCATGGGCCTGGCTTATAGGCCATCACCTCCTAGCCATCTACGGAGACTGACACGCGCAATGCAGCCCATCCTCTACAAGTTGGCCTGGCGAGCCGCAACTCCAACTCTGTCCGCGGCCGCACCGTCTCAGCAGCCCTCTATAACATGAGCGGTCAGGCAGCGGGCCTGATTGGCGCCAACATCTACCGTGAGGACGATAGGCCGCTGTATAGGCGGGGCAACTCGGTGCTTATCGGCATTACCGCCTGGAACGTGCTCGTGTACGCCGGTAGCAAGGCGTACTATGCGTGGAGGAATAGAACGAGAGATGTTAGCTGGAATGCCATGACGGAGCAGGAGCGGGCAGACTACTTGAGTTCAGCACAAGACGGAGGAAGTAAGCGGAAGGACTTTAGATTCGCGTCTTAGAATCACGGCAGAGTGGCTTGGGCGACGTAGTTTGTCAAGCTGGGGATGGCTTCCGTCCTTCTATAGAATCCTTCTATAGAACTTGTCTCAGTCTCTCTCCTTACTACGTACTACTACCTCCGCCACTCACAACTGCCAAGGTATCCTAGACAGCAGAGAGGTTAGTTGGTGCTTGTCACCACTCACAGTACAGCGCTAGAGTGTAAGACCATCCACCACAGTCCTTCTTGTCCGCGCTCCTATACTCGTAACAGTGTATCCCCGTCACGCCCTCACACCTCAAGCGGCCGATGATGTCAGGCAAGCCTGTGTATACGCAGCGATGACCATACAACTTGCCAATCTCCGTTATGGACGTAGGGAACTTGGCATCATCAGGATCGTCGGGACTATACTGCGATCCACGCGAGTACTTCCCTGTTTCATCGCAATGGTCCTTTGGTCGGGTACCTTCCAACGGTTGCTCCGTCACAGACCACAGCTTATCAGAGAACGAGGACTTTGCGTGGGTGATGGTGATCTTGTGCTTCTTCTCCGACGTGTCGAGGTCGTCGCAACCGTTGAGCCACGCGGCGATAGCGTTGGTGCTACGGTCTACCGCCACGAGGCTCGCGCGGCCGTTACGTTGCAACTTGGCGAAGCGGATGTTTGTACCTGATGTGTCGACACTACCAGCGTACTCTCCGCTGTCGATCCATGCTGGGCTGTCTGGGTAGTTGTTGATCCAAGCGCGGACGATGCCGTTGAGGGGATTGATCCAGAGATAGTCGGCCTTGCCATCGCTGAGACAAGGAGCATGGTTAGCAATGAAAACGCGGGAGTTGGATGATGGTACATACCCATTGATATCGTGAAAGTATATCTCTTCAGGCCGACGCTGGATACCATTCTTGGCCTCGGCGCTCTCCATTCGAACCCAGCTGTCCATGGGGCTTTCCTTGTTCCACTTGTTGCGATATATGGTGGTGCGGCCTCCAGGGTGCAGATAGATGTAGTCGTCAAACTTGCACAGTCAGTCATTGCTCTTTCTCAGGTTCAAGCGAGACTTACACCGTCGCCATCTACATCAGCCAGTCGCACGTTAGCTCCCGGCCCGATACCTCCTTGGAATATTCGGCCCTGCTCTGAAAACTCCCATCCGTACTCGTTGCTGGATGGGCCTCCATTAAGCCAGCCTCTCATGCCTCCGTCTTTGGGATCGATGACGATGTAGTCTGCCCTCCCGTTTCTAAGTCCAAGGTTAGCTAGTGAGCTAATCTAGATGGCAAGGGAAGAGCTTGCCCGTCAATATCGGCGAACCGAATCTTTTCGCCCGGTGCAGTTCCCCTGGCAATTGGTTTTCCGCCGTTCAGAGGTTTCCAACCCCAGCCAAGTTGATCATTGCCATCCGGGCCCATGTTCAGACTGGTGATGGTTAGCTTGCCTAAGACAAAGACGCTGTGACTTACCGAACACTTGGTGCTCCAGTCTCGGGATCAACCCAAATGTAATCATCGACCTACAGCTGTCAGCTACGGGCGCCTTGCTTTCTGCTATTTGAGAGATGTACGCCATCACCGTTGATATCTGCAAACCGAAGGCCATCGATGGCCATGGAAGTGTCTGCTGATCCGCGGTTATGCCAGAGATTGACTCCGCCGCTTTCGTCGACGAAAATGTAGTCGACTTTTCCGTTGCTGAGATGTATCCAGTCAGTGTTGCAATAAATAGGTTAGGTAGGGGTGTGCCTCACCCATCCATGTCAGCCAGATGAATACTCTGATGTGGCTCCTTGATGCCGACAGCAAAGGACTTTTCGGCTTGTTTGATCCAGGTCGGCAGGCCCTCACGGTTCGATGGCTGGTTGAGGAAACCTGAGAGGCCAGAATCGCCATCGAATACCAAGTAGTCTAAACGTCCTAGTTAGCCATCACCTCCCATATCTGCGGTATAGCTCACCATCTCGTCCATCGCCATCAATCTGAATCTCATTGTTAGGGTTATTCTTCAAAGAATGACTAAAGGGAAACTTACATCGGCAAGCACAAGCCTGCTGAAGTCCTGAATATTGTACGTCTCACCAGTGGCAATGCCGTGCCTTGACACCCACTCGACGGCTCTACCAGTGTCGGTTCCAGTGTTCATCCAATGTCCCAAGGAACCACCCTTGCCGATGAAGACATAGTCTGCCCTTCCATCTCCGTTGATGTCAGGGAATCGAAGAGTAGCTAGATTGGCGTGCAGAGCCCCTTCAGCAATCTGGCCTCCCTTTGCCCAGTCCCAGCCGTTGGGTGCGATTTCGTTTGGTCCCTTGTTCCACCATACGTCAACTGACCCATTGTCAGGATCAACAACGAGATAGTCAGGGAGCTAAAGAACTTTGGTCAATAATACATTCATTCTGTCCAATATCTCAAACACTTACACCATCTGCGTCCAGGTCCTAGACGAGTTAGCAGAAGCCTCACCTCCAGATTAGCGATACATACTGCGATGTAGACCCTCTCGGCAGGGGCTGTCCCAGCGGCGATCACGCCCTTTGGGTGAGACCCGGCACGGACAAACCCATCAGGGAGCTTGTTCAGGTAGCACTCGAGTCTTCCGGTGTCCGGGTCCAGCCAGATATAATCTTATATCCCTAGTCAGCCATGGTTGACGCCCTGAAGCAGTGTTCGAGACTCACCGGCCTTGCCGTCGCCATCCATGTCGTGGAACCTATTGAGTTGTCGTCAGCTCCTTGAGCCAGATCAGCAAGAAAGTTCTTACCTGACGTTGGACGCAGATCGGCCAATCCCGTCAAAGACTTTACCAGCCTTGCCCCAGTTCTCAGTGAACTTCCACAGCCCGTTCTTGCCGACTCCCATGGCAATTTTGCCGGCACTCTTCCAGGTAGGTCGTGTTTTGCACATGCTCTGGTCACCCTTCATGGCCACTTCATATGCTTCTCGCACTTGCTCCTTGGAGGTGACGACAATGGGGTTTCCATAATTGGGCGCTGGAATGTCTGTGGCTACTCCGCCATTCTTCTCGCTTCCGGAACCAGATAGATCCGGGTCAGGCCCAACAGGTTTAGTGATCCACGCCTTTGGGATCTGGCTAATGAAATCATACCAATAATCGCCCATCTTCTTATACCCGTCGGGAGTGGGATGTAGACAATCGTACAGGTCTGACAACGGGAACTCGGAAAACTCAACAGCGAGGACATGTTTTCCCTTTGAACTGCGCTCCTTGACAATCCCTGGGATCAGATCGACGTAGTCCTGATGACGCGCTCTCTTGTGTGAGTCGCAGGTAGGGATGATCCTGGCCACCAAGATGACAGCATCGGGACAGGCCTTTAGCATCTGGTCGATTAGGTCGCCTAGACGGTCCGCTATGCCCTGCGGGTCGGTGCCTTCTGTCGAGGTCCCTGATCTGTCATCGAGATCGTTTGTGCCTGCATGGAGAAGAATAATATTGGGCCGTTGCTCAAGAGAAGGCTCGAGATGCATGGACATGTAATGAACCGTCTTTCCCGGCCAAGCAGCCTATCGAATAGTCAGTTGCGAATGTAATGAAGCAGGTTAGAGGGTTCAGCTCTCACGTAGTTGCCATTCTCCATCGTGCCACTCGTTTCTGTACCAGCATATACCACCTCGTCCTCTATCACAAAGTCAGTAGCCTGGTCGTTCGCACACCTGAGCCTTGTTGAGTCTTACTCGACAAATCCTCCTTTAGTCTTAGCCGGTAGCCGTTACCATCACCTCCGCCGTCGGTCTGTTGACGTCCAAACGTAATGGAATCACCAACACAAAGGATACGCAGTTTCGTGCCCTCCTTGATCGCTTTCCCGGGCTTGGCGCCTTTGTAGGAGAGGTACGTGGTAGGTCCGTCGCTGTCGATTGAGCATGTGCGTGCTCCATCATCGATCAACGGCGCGGGTTTGTAGCCGTTGGCTTCCAGGCGACGGTTCGTAATTTGGAAGAGCACAAGTTTCGCAATCAGCTCGTGGAGAAAGACTTGAGGGTGGAAGACGCGTCCGTAACTATGGTGCGGTAGTGGGCGTTAGCGTCTGATTGTTCATGATGGAGAATTGCTCATACCCATCAGGTAGCAAGTTGGGCACATATTCAGACGCCGCTATCGATATACTGTCGTCGGCCCCTGCCAGAGCTTCTGCAGATGTTTCCGATCCATCTTCAATCAGGTTCTCGTGCCTCAACTCAGCTTCTTTGTCGAGGAACTGGGTAGCTCGACTAAGCATATTCATGTCTCCAGCAAAGGTGCCGTTTTCGTAGTCATCAACGCTTCGCTTCCAGGGGTTTGTCCCAAAAGGATCAAGAGAATTGAATTCATAGAACATCAATCCAGATCTTGAATCATTAGCCATTATTTCTCCACTTGATGTCTTGACGCACGGGGCTCACCTCTTGTTGCTCTCAGCTGAAGACTCATCAATACCATTCTCGCAGTATCGCCCATGGAACCGACCGACAAATTGATCATAATCAACGAACACTACCTGGTCTCCTGCTCTCTTGACAGCGGCGGCCTGTATGAGTCTTGTCAGAACTTAAACCTCATCAACACTTTTGCTAGCAAACTTACCAGTTTCTCATTCATCAGGTCAACAAGGTCATTCATAGACCTACGGTGGGTTGCGGTGAGACGTGCTGCGTCCTGCCAAACGTTGTATAGTTTCTGCATGAATTTAGTTAGCAGTGCCACCATGATGATCTCCTAAGCTAGCAAACTGACAAAAATCCATGTCGACCAAGTCACCTTGTCGCACAGCGGGCCGTAGCTAGTGCTGAAGAACTTGGCATATCTCGCTAATCCGTCAGCAACTCCTGTGTACCTATCCATTAAAGGGCCAGCCATTACCCGGTATAATATATCACGCCGCTAATAAACAAGTCAGTTTCGGCCGAGTCAAATAATGTCAAAATAACCTACTTCGTCGACAGCTTCTTCTTAGCATCCGAAATCATCGCGTCTAGTTTCCTGGCAAAAGCATCACCCTCTATGATGTCTTGGGAGGCTTTAAGTTGCCCTTCGCACCCACGGGAATTCACCATCCAGTCCCAGCCTTTAGCCCAGGACTGGTTGAACAGCTCTGCCAACCATCCGAGCGCGGCTTGCTCCTTGTTGAAGGCCAGCCACTGAAAGACGCACTGGTTGAGAATGTTGACGAGCTCAGCGTCATTTCCACCTAGAATAGATAGGTCAGCAGTCGCCGAGTGAGTGAGTGGGAGGCTTGGTTGCGCACCGGCAGAAAGTAGGATCACATCCTGGTTGTCCTTAATGTCGGTGAGCTGTTTCTTGACTACATCGTCGACCACGGCGCCAGAACAGGATTTGAATTGAAACTCTACTTCTGGTGAAATCCTGGGATCCTGGCTCAAGATATAGGGATAAGAGTGATCATATCGACGACAGTTGAGATCTTTGTACAGCAGAGTTAATGTTTATTACCCTCAGCACAGGTTTCTAACTTACTGCCGAGTCCCCCGAGTATCTTGCCGGCTCCTATTCCCGCCGAGTATGAATCTCCCACGGCAGCAATCCTCTTGATAAAGGAGAGATCATCAAAGTCAAAGTCGTCATCTGCCCTCTGGAAAATTTCACCCATTGGCATTGCCCCAAAGTGGTCGGGAGCCGGGAGAGCGGCCACAGCAGCTGCCAGGGTGCCCAGACAACTTGGAAGAAACCCGTGCCGCATGATGAGCCTTGGTGCTTGTGACTGGATAATGGTCGACCCGGTTCGACCTGAGGAATGTCACTACCAACAAAGGGGAATTATATAATGTCTCAACGGCTGGCTAGGGCTTGCTGTAGAAAAAGAGCAAGGGTATCGGCTTTAACTGCAAGAACAGGCCCATGACTGCAACCCCTGGTCGGTCTAATAGGACCTTTAACTCCACTCCTCCAGGGTCTTATCTATATCCGAAATATCCGGTGATGTTGGTCGGCTTTAACATCAAGTCGGCCGATCAGACTGAGCCGGCCTTGGCCAAAGGTTGTCCTTGATGGCATGATCATATCCTGGCAAAGCAAGGCCACCCTGCAAAAGGGTCGACACCTCTGCAAAGGTATATGCATAGCTAGCGCTCCCGGCCTCACCTCATGTTGTTGTGCACCCAAATTCGACTCACAGGGAGATGTTGATTGGCTTCGTGAGCCCATGCAAACCTGACCTTTATAACGTATCACCTTAGTCAACTTTGTTGGTTGAGAGTTCACCCAAAAGAGGTCATTACACCGGTGTAATGGGCTCACAGAGACTTGATGCCCGGCATGCACAGCCTTAAACCCCCTGCAGCAATCAAAAATTGTGTTTCAGAATTGTAGAACTTTTGCCGTTCTACCGAGCCGCCGCCGAGGCGTGAGCTCCGGAGCAGGCAGACCATTTTGCTTTCAGCCAGGAGTTGACACTCCCAACAGTGCACTTGTATTTATTATTAGTAAACTATCTTCGGGGTCGTCCGTCCCCCCAAGAGCGAATTCCTCTCAACCCCCCTCTTCCCCATCGGCACCATGGCCTCTCAGCGTTCTTTCCCCCTAGCAGTATTACTACTTCTCTTCGTCTTTGGTCACTTTTTAGAAGCATTCAATCTTAACACCCATCATCGTCCTGAAAAGCCACTTCATATCCGTCTTGACTATTCCCTTGCAAGCGAGGGTGATACTAGCGCTGAGGACGATCATCGATGGCTCTGGTCCTCCTATCTACAATTCAATGACGATGTTTCATCCATTACCGACGGCCAGTTGAAGCAATTGGCCATCAACGCTTACGCAGAAATGGAACATGATGCTTCGAAGTACGAACTCAAGCTCGGCAAGCAGAAGGTCGCCGGCGTGAGAAGGCTCCATAATCTGCCTGGAGTCATGACCATCATGGCGTTCGACAAGGAGATCATCCTATCCTCATCTCAGAGAGGCAAGACGGGCTTCATCGATGAGCATCCTGATAATCCCATGAAACAGATCCTGGAGATTTGCCAGTCTCTTTGGAAGGACATGGCCGCCGAGCGTGAAGCAGATCCTGACCAGGGCCATTTCAACCAGCAGAGATGCGGCGAGATCTTTGCATACTTTCAGTATTACCAAATACATGATGCCGACATTGCAACACTGGATCCACTGGCTCGGGTTACTACTGTCTTCCGCCAGAGAAAGAGCGGCGATGTTTACATTATTCCCCCTTGCGGGTCAGCATTCAAAGATGGGACCGATCCAGTGAGTGCATCCTTTGCAAGCTGGTGAATTCTGGCTAATCTGGCTCCAGAAATACTGGGGGTGCAATCTTGTGAACGATAACTCAAGGGTCAAAGTGAAATACCTCCCAAACGATGTCGAGGCGAAGCCATATGATCTAGACATCATCGCAGGAGGCGTAGTCAAGAAGGGTCAGATTCAAACTTGCACCCGCTCCAGGGTAATTTACAGCCAAGAATAAGGGCGTGTTCAATGGCAACCACCAGTGTAACGGGGAGGTTGTGTGGATTTATTCGAGTCTAGTATGGTTGAACTATCAAGTCCAAATGGAAACGAGCACTGAGTCGTTTCAGTTCTGCCAGATGCTCTTCGCGCAGTTCTTCCAATTGTGGCAAACAAACACTCTTCAGATCTTTCAAACGGGACATGGCTCCACTTTCCAGCTCCAACTTGATAGCAGCAACAACGTCCTCATCTTCCCATTCGCACTCGTCGTAGTCTGCTAAGCATGATGTTAAAGTGAGATGCTCGAGGCTACTTGGCACGACGGAACTGATGCGTCCAGAAGAGACCGAGCTTTCCATGCCCATTAGAAAGACCCAGGGAACACTCAGTCTCTTCAACTGATGTAGCTGAGATAGCCCTGCCAATGATCCGTGTAGCGCTATCTTAGGCGGTTCGTACATGCCCCGGCGAAAAGCAGGATATGTTTCAGCCTCTATCTCGAGTTCCGTGAGGGTGTTGCATTTGGCGATTGTGGCCGCTATTAGGTCCAGTCTGACAATTTCGTCACTGACTTCTTTGTCAATGTCTGGCTCGTAGAACCAATTGTAGCGAAGTTTCTGGACATTCGTCAGGCAGGAGAGGATTGGACCCAGACGGCATTCTCGTATTCTGTGCAGTCTCAACGACGTCAACGTTGATGGAGTTGGCGGTTCTTTGGAGGGCCAGGCAAATTCCACCGGGTTATCGATTGATGCAGAGAGGTGTTGGATGCTGGGCAGGTAGAGCAAGGCGAGTATGTCGGCCGCATTCTCTTCCTCGGTATGGTCCGTGGATTCTGTCCTTTCAGACAGGGACACGTGTTTCAAGGCCTGGAACGTCGGCAGTTGTCCCTTGAAGTCCTGTCCGTGTTGGCTGCAGAGAGCCGATCTGAACAAGTGCCCGAAGAACTTGCTAGAGATGGTCCAGTTGGCTTCCAGAACGATTGATGCCAAGTTTGGCAGCATAGAAACCAGAAGCGCGACAGCAGCATCGGCAAAGCCTAACTGGACTTCTTCTCTCCAATCATCAGCTATATCCTGTGGAACGCCGGTACATGTGATGATCTGGGACAGTAGATCGAGTGGCAGCGTGATTGCGTTGGGTAGTGCAGTGCACTTTGCGCTTTCACGCGACTTCTTCATGAAGATCCTGCCATCCAGCTTCAAGCTTCGAACGTGGCTACGTAACTCGGGGTTTTCAAGCAGACTCCGTAGCAGCGGGAACAAGGGCGGCTCGTGATCAAAGGACCATTCCATTTGGATGTGAGCATAAATGCAAGGCTCAACAAGTCGGCGGAGATCCTGGCTGGCCCTTGATAGGGCTGCCAAATCGGGGAGAGCCAACCATTGGATGACGCCAAGTTGGACCTCATGTGGGCAGTCTAGAAGTGATTTGGCGACCATGTTCGAGAGTAGTAGTTATTTGTGACCATAGGTGGAGAGGTGTAGGAGTAAAGGAGGAGTCGAAAATGTCAGTTGATGATAAGTGCGCATGGTCCGAGGTCGATATAAGTACTACCCCGCCTCCACTACCACCAGGGGTGTACCCTTGTTGTTATCCACAAATGTACAGTGACAATTATGCATACATAAGCCTAATTTCAGTGGTCCATCGGAGTCTCATTGATTCCTCGAGTGATTGTGCTATCATGATTCGGCAAGGAGGAATTTGGCCATGAGTGCTCCGTAGATGTAATTAGCCCACGTATTTTTCCAATTTAATCTAAGCACCGCACATCGGTTTATCTCTGTTATATAGAACTAAGTATTATATATAATAATTAGATAAAGCACTAAAGTCAGAACTTTGGCATTCATAATAGATAGGAGGATGAAAACGGCGATGAGAGGAAGACACTCAGGACTGTGTCAATAGTTTGTGCGTGAAACTGCACTCGGTTAGGAGTAGTTCTAAGAAAGACGCTAGTCCCGAGATCAGACATGAGAGTTGCAGCTGGCGTATATTTATGAACACCTAGTCGGTGGCTAATATCTTGAGTCTCTGTTCGATCGCAACCTCACCCATCCCGGGCCTACAATGCAAGGTAATAGCTCGTATTTGCGTAGGAAGAACCGGGGAGTAGTTCCTGTCCCTTTGCGATTGACTTGCAGCGTGACCCTCGGCTTGATTTATGCCTCCACCTTCTTAGCGATGGCTTCCATACATCCACTATACATGCCCTCGAGAAATACCTTCAAATTCTGTCTGTCCGGTCCATCTGGGAGGTCCGTCTCCCCATACCAGGTCATCCTTGTCCTCTCCTCATTGATCGACTCCAGCTTTACGCCAGAGTAGGATTCATTCTTCCCAATATAATCATTAAAGACCTGCCAACGCAAGGAGTGGTCGTCGCCGCTAGCTGCGACAAGGAGTTCGCGAACGGGTTCATTGTCCCAAGATTCCCCTCCATTTGGTCCGTTTTGGATGTAGAGAGAACGGGTTGAACCAACGCCGAATCCATCAAGGGTAGCTTTGGCGACGTTTGGCATCCAGAGTGCCTCGGATCCGTAAGCTGCGATAATAGCCCACACTTGCCCTATCGGGGCATCGAAGTCTCGGATGGCCTCGGATAAGAAGGTAGCCATAGTAAAAGTGATGTCGAAGACAGAGCAACGAAGAGAGTTTTTCGATAGTAAAAAGGGCCGAACAACGCGGAGTGAGGCAGGAAATACAGTGTAAGTCGCAAGCAAGGGTCCGAGGAGATGAAGGTGGACAGAGGGTGTTTTTTCACCTTGTCTGGTTGCACCATGGAGTACTCTTTTATAACCAACCGACTAGCGTGAGTTTCGTAAATAACCACAAGATATTGAATTAGATTTGTCAGCTCCGAGAGAGTGATGCCACTCCCTGACTGCCTGAGCTATCTCTTGCTTGCGCGAGGAGCCACTGTTAAATCAGGGGTATTCAGAAACGCCTCTTCGGTCACTTGGCAAACCCTAGCGGGAGAGCTTACAAATTGGGAATCTAGAGGAATACCGAGCTGGCCAGATTTATAATCTTGTTTTCGATCGGGTTCGGTATGACTCGCGGGGCGCGACGGCTCCCATACTTGAGCAACATAAGAACCCCTGATAATCACTACACCACTTCACACCCACTCACGAATGAAAGTCACCACCCCAGAATACTACGCACCCATCTTACATTCTAAGCTCCATACACCAGCAAAACCACATCATCAATTTCGACACGTCAAACATGTCTCCCACCCTCAGAGAGATCGCCAAGCACGCCAAAGTCATCGACGTTGGAATCGCGCAGATTTGGGGCGTCGTATCAGCTTGGGGTTGCGAATCACTCTGGATGCCAGACTGCACCTCCTCGGCCTTGGAGGGTTACGGACTGGGATCTGTTCGAATCCTCACATTTTCTCGATTTCCTGGAATGATCATTCGAGAGCGCCTGGAGGCTATCGATCCCAGCAACTATAGCCTACGCTTCCAAGTCTACAGGGACGACCTCAAGGATATGGAGAACTACGGCAATCTCAAACTTGAGGCTGTGGGACCTACTCAAACAAGCGTTCAGTGGATGGGAGAATCCAGTCTGGAGGACGAGGAGGCGTTCAATGCGCAGAGGGAGCGAGTTGAAGACATGTATCTGGGTTTTACGGACTCTTTGTACAATCTCCTCAAGTAGGCATACCATTGAAAGGATCGCCATTTGGATTGATAGGGGTAAATGTTGAGCGCTCCTGCTAGGGAAACAAATATCGACTTGAAAGTTAAGCAGAGAAGCAGGAGAATATATTTTTACCAAGTCTTGGGGATGAGCCGCATTATCGAGAAGTTCATCGCCCGTGCACTTCGGAAGTAGTTTCCGCGGAGTCAGTAGAATGTTATCTTAACCTCACCGCTAAGTGCCGATCCGGACTTTCTCAGAAGTCCGCAATACCGACGTATCTATCAACGGCCCGATTATGAATTGACGGAGCACTCGATGCCCGTCTACCGATCACACCTCTCTACAAACTTGTAAAATATAATCCGATACACCATCATGTATCGGCAGTCGGCTTTTGAATGTCCGGACTCTTTTGTTGGATCTGCGTGGTATTAAATATTCAAAAAGGTTTTCAAATAGGGATGGCGACGACCATGTTCCGCTCATACCATCATCTGCTGTCTTGGTCGTTCTGATCCTGTCGTGATCCAAGTCCGCCATTTTTCTGAGTTATAGCCGCCATTATGGTATTGTTCCAGGTCAATCAGTATTCTCTCCTACTTCTTGCGTCATTACTACTATCCATTGGAGTAAGTCTACACTAAATTTGGTTTGTTTATAGCTATTCTAAGTACATTAGCTTGTTCACAGACTCTACGCCATTATCCGCGATCCCCTCTCATCGATACCGGGCCCTTGGTACTCGAGATGGACGGAACTGCCTCTCAAGTATTTCTGGTTGACGGGCCAGCGAACAGAGTATGTGCATGGTTTGCATCAAGTATATGGTATGCTCCCAATTGGGCTGTTTGAGAAGCCCCAAGCTAAACACAGGTGCTTCCATGCCCTATTGTTCGAATTGGACCCCAGGAAGTTGATGTTTCCGAAATCGCCTCGGCCAAAGTCATTCACCGAGTTGGCAGCGGCTTTCCCAAGGGCCAGTTCTACCGGAACGTAACATCAGGATCTACCATAAACGTGTTCAGTACTACAGATCCCAACCAACACAAGGCCTTACGGCGACTCCTCTCGTCCCCACTCTCCGACTCATCATTGAAGTCATTGGAACCGCTCGTCGACAGCCGAGTTCGCCTTACTATACAGAAGATGAAGGAAGAGGCAGAGAAGCGCGGTGCTGCAGATGTGTTCAAGTGGTGGCTCTTCATGGCAACGGACATCATTGGCGAACTCAGCTTTGGCGATTCTTTCCGTATGCTGGAACAAGGCAAGGTGAGCGTTTGCAGCCGGTCAACTGAAACTCGGTGCTAATTACACTGAATTACTTGACAGAAAAACCAGTATATCCTGGATCTGGAAGGCGTCGCTCTCTTCACCGGACTTCGTACAACGTTCCCGAGTCTTGTCGCTGTGTCAAGTTTCCTACCATTGCCCCTCTTTCAACGTGCAGCTGCAGCGGGACAGAGGATGAGGCAGTACGCCGAGCAGTCAATTCAACGTTACCGAACATCTCTCGCCGCGGATCCCACCTTGGCCAAGTCAACTCTCTTCACCAAGCTCTTCGATGCTGGTAAAGAAGGTCTGTCTGACGAACAGATTCGAGCTGAGGCACTCGGTTACATTGTAGCAGGAAGTGATACCACTGCGAATACGCTTACCTACCTCATATGGTCCGTATGTGGACATAAAGAGGTCAAACAAGCACTTTTGAAGGAGCTGCAGGGACTGCCTGAAGACTTCCATGATGAGCATTTGAGGCCGCTTCCTTACCTGCAGCAAGTAATTGAGGAGACATTGCGCTTGTACTCGGCAGCTCCTGCAGCTCTTCCGCGTGAAGTCCCCCAAGCAGGGGCTGATTTGGCTGGATTCGCAATTCCTGGAGGCGTCACAGCGACGACCCAAGCTTACTCCCTACATCGAGATCCCGCTGTCTTTCCAGAGCCTGAAAAGTAAGTAAACAGAACAATACTACTGGATTTATGGGTTTAATTGTTTGTAGGTTCAACCCAGCTCGTTGGGACACGCCAACGCCAGAGATGAAGCACGCCTTCATGGCCTTTGGTGGGGGTAGTCGAGGTAAGCATGATCTGAATCCCCTTCTTAATACAACTTGGAGGCCTAGTTTTGACTTGAAACAGTCTGTTTAGGAATGCATCTTGCTCGAATGGAGCTTCGGCTAGCAACTGCTCGTTTCTTCTACGCCTTCCCACATGCCTCGCGATCGGACCTCGAAGGCATGACGGACAAAGACATGGTGCCACGAATCTATTTTCTTTTGGCTCCCCAAGGAAAACGGTGTCTTATCGATGTCTAATATGAACTGAATTATGGGGAGATAGGGCTATCATGATGCTCTAATGTGGATGGGGAATCCAAGACCCAGCTGCCACCGATATGAAGGCAACGACTCGCATCATCGACATCTTGGCCAAATCTATAGTTTATATACCTCCTCTTCCAGCATATCAAACAAATCCAAGACTTGTTCATCCAGGAACGGTAACAAATTCGTAAAGATGAGACCCAACCTACCTACCTTTGGATCAATCCAGTAATACAGATTGAAAATACCTGCCCAAGTCCCGCTTCCCTCTCTCCTTCTATGCGGCACGTCTTCAACGTTCATAAGAAACGATGATGACCAGCCTTTGCGTATGCCAGGAAGAAATTCAAGGCTACGGCTAGCAGATGGCTCGTTCGAATTCCAGTAACCGACGGGATCGCCCTCTGCTACAAAATCACGGGTACCATAGCCTGGGATTGCACGGGGCAGTTGATCGGTGAAGATGTAGTTCTTGACTGTGGAGGGCTTGAGGATCGTCACACCTGACTGAGGATGGGACCCCCAGTTGAGGAGCGTCAGAAGGAATGTCGAGTACCCCTCGAGTGTCGACGTAAGGAATCCATCGCCGTCTGGGCGTGCCTCTGGGCCGGGAATGGTCGGGGGAGTGGTTGCGATGGTGCTGTTCGCGGTACGGAGGTGGGAATACATCTCGGCAGGAATGAGGCCAGAGTCTCGGATGCCGAGGGGCCTGAAGATATGCTCTTCGAAATAATCATCTAGGCGCTGGCCTGAGATAGCTTCCACTACCAGGCCAAGCCAGATGGTGCCCGAACCATAGAACCAACCGGTGCCCGGATCAGCAGCGAGGGGGACGAGGGGAGGAGTCTGAGGAACATATTGAGCCCACTCCTCCCACTGACGGATTTTGGAATTGATGAAAACATGCGGCTGGCCGGATGTATGGGTCATGGTTTGAAGGATGGTGGCATTGGTCTTGGGGCTGCGGAGGATTGGTTGCTCGTCTTCAGTGAAGCCCTCCAGAACATCGAGGTCCCCAAACACCGGGAGATAGTCCTTGACTGGGTCATCCACGCTTAGTCTGCCCTGCTCGACCAGCTGGAGGGCAGCGGCAACGGTTACTGCCTTGGTCAGGGAAGCAATATTCATCTTCGTGGACGGGGTGATTGGAGCTGAGGACGGGTCATTCATGTCGATGGTGCCCCATGCATTCTGAAAGATGACGCTACCGTTCCTGTTAAGTGCGATGGCAGCAATCCCCGGAACCTGTTTCTCGCGAATGGCAGTCCCAAAAGCTTCGTTCAATCGTACGAAGATGGCGGAGGTCTCATCGCTAGTATTGTTTAAGGGGGCGCAGCCTGGACTATACGCCGGGTGAGCGAGAGCAGATATAAACGCCCCGCTAAGAACAAGGCAAGATATCCAGATCATGACGGCAAGGTGATATGAACACGACTGGATGTGAAATAAAATGAAACTTGATACGAGTGGAGCAGGATCACTTGGATGAAACTTGGTAACCTTGACCCAGTGAGTGCCCTTTATACTAAACTTCGGCGTAATGTTGATGTGATCTCAGGGGTGGTTCAACTAGATTACATGAGTTTTCGACACCTTCACGGCAAAACAGAGTCTCCGACCCTCGAAGACGCGGATTGGTCATCACTGGGTGTTGTAGTTAGGTCGACTGCAATCATGGGCAACGGAACCGCAGATGGACAGACCATCGAAGCACAAAGGAGTGGGTGGTCAGGCCCTCTTCGAGAAACCACAACACCACCCAGGAGTAAACCCCCGCTCTCGACACACTCCAAGCTTAGCAATCAAACTCCGCCGGCAGTTCTTTTTCATGCAAGCATGGGCTGGAGGCGGGATCTTTTTCCGCTGCACCACGGGCATGGCGGCGGGCACGGGCATGTGCTCCGGGGTAGTTAAGAAGTCCGAAGGCCGAGAAGGGGATTAAGCTTAATTAAACCCCCACCGCCTTCGACTCGGAGAACTACATGCAACTGCCCTACTACTAAAATTTTTTGTTTTTTTATCAAAGTATTAGTCGACATCAGCAAGTGCAATATGTCTCTTATCACGGTCTTTGGTGCTACTGGTGCCCAGGGTGGCTCCGTCGTCAGGCAGCTCCTGAAGGACCCCAAATGGAAAGTGAGAGGCATCACTCGTGATGTGAACTCGGAGAAGTCAAGGCAACTGGCTTCCCAGGTGAGTTTTTCCCATCTTCTTCCGCATATCTGGCACATTACCGATTGTCACGGGCAGCTAATTCAAATCACTGCCAGGGTGTTGAGGTTGTAGCTGCAGATCTCTTTGATGTGGAGAGTCTCGAGAGAGCCATTGAAGGCTCCGTCGGCATCTTCCTTGTGACCCTGTACTGGGAATTCATTGGGGAGCATGGCTTGGACGGGGCTGGCGAGCAAGAAGTGACTCAGTTCAAAAACTTGGCTCTCGCGGCGTCAAAGTCTCCAACTTTGGAACACCTCGTGCTAAGCACCCTGCCCCCCGCGAGCAAGACTTCCGGGGGAAAGTTCAAGGTGCCGCACGCGGACTACAAGGAGAAGGGTGCAGAATGGATCAGAAAGAACACGCCTGGACTTTGGGCCAAGTCATCCGAGTACTGGGCCGGCTTCTACACATCGAACCTCTGGACCCTTCCTTTCACTAAACCTGTCAAACCGGTGAGTCAACCCGATATGCTTGGATCAAGTTCCGTCTTGGAGAAAAGGGGGGACTATGCTAACTATATACTTCATGGTAGCCACAATCTGGGGCCTATCTCTTTCTTCTTCCTTCAAAGCCTTCAGCGACCGTCTCCCTTGCCGGCGACTTGGACACAAACACCGGCATCATTGTTGAGGCTCTTTTCAAGGCGGGTGCCAAAGCATTCGACCGAATTGCCATGGGCACCACCGACCTGAGGCCCATAAACGATCTTGCTGTTGTGTATGAAAAGGTCACAGGGAGACCCACCCGTTATGTCGAAGTCTCGGACGAAACTTTTGAAGCTCTTTACGGAATCTACGGCAAGGAGTTGGCGGACCAGATGCGCTGGAGCGAGTCCGTGACTAACTGGGGAAACCTGGCCCCTGGGAGGGTTCTCAGCCATCGGGAGTTGGGAGTGGAAGGCAAGCTGGTTAATTTTGAGGAGGCACTTTTCGCGGCCAGGGATAAACTGGAGTGATCCCACAAGTTTGAATTCCAACCTGGGTACCTGAGAAAGCCGGGCTTGGCTGACAGCTCAACGGACTCCGACGCTAATCCTGGGGCCCTACTTCTGTCACCAGATGTCTCGCTTCAATAAATCTATCTACCATAATATCTCACACTCATGACTCATGTTCGAACCACCCGTACATGCCGGGAAAGAGGGGGAGCCAAGCAATGCCATCCTTCATTCTATCCACCATTGATAAGCAAGCTTGGCTTCGTCGACGTGGACGCCCCCAGTTCGCCAAACCCGGAGCATCTCTCTTTCCAGATCCATTATTCCAACCCTCCCGGATTTGTCACCCCCCGCGCGCATCGCTTTCGGTCAACTCGATTGTCTGAAAAGCGAGATTGATTGAGTTTAGTGGCGGAGCCTTCTCGCCGATGCTCGGGGGTCATTTAGATAATAAGAGCCGGACATCAGCAGAAGGAACCAAACTGTATACTGTAAGAAGCCAAGGTCATCTCGAACGACAAAATAGGCCCTACGGCACAATGTTCTCTTCCACATTGCCTCTCTATGTTCTCATGTCGGTAGAGGCGATATTCCCTGTCTTCGCATCCTCGGTCCTGTTTTCCTCCGGCACTATCATTGCCTTCGACCATGAAGTCAACGACCTCAATGTTCTTAGGAATGGTAGTCTTCTCGTTGATAACGACCGTATCGCCGCTATATGGTCAGCCGGGGAGGAACCTCCAGTTGTCATCCCACGAGATACGGAGGTCGTAGACGTTTCTGGTAAGATCCTCACGCCAGGCTTTGTCGACACTCACAGGCACGGCTGGCAAACTCTCTTCAAGACCATGATGTCCAACATCACCCTCGCTCAGTACTTTGGCCGTTTTTCCGAGTATGCCGCCGCTGGGCGCATCGATGCCGAACAAGTTTACATCAGTCAACTTGCCGGCTTATACGAAGCCCTTAATGCGGGCACGACAACAACGCTAGATCACGCTCACCATACGTGGTCGGACGATACGGCGTGGGCGGGTTTACAGGCTTGCATAGACAGCGGAGCGCGAGTCTTTTGGGCATATGCCTTCCACGAAGTCGTCAACTACACCATTTCACAGCAGCTTGTCAACTTTCGAAACATTTCGACTTCAGCTCCCCTAAACAATACATCCGTCAGCATCGGGATAGCCTTCGATTCTTTCAGCCCTTCGACTGCCAATTCGGAATCAGTAGCTGCCGTCTTCGGCCTCGCCAGGTATCCCTTCACCACATAGTTATATACCAGCATCTAATGTTGTCATCAATTCAGAGAGCTCGACGTTGCTATTATCACCACACATAGCAACGGGGGTCCATATGGAGGTACGCCGTGCTCGGCTTCTAACAAACGCAGTTGTAACTAACCTTCCGCAGCGGAAAACTCTCCCGTGGACCTACACGCTCTCGATATGCTCAACACAAGTATCCCCGTTGTCTTCTCCCACGCGACGCATATCACTCACGAAAGCGCCATGCTACTACGGAGTACCAACCAGTACATATCAGTCACTCCAGAGACCGAGATGGGAATGGGAATTGGACATGCGTACAGCGCGCTCATCTTGGACCAAGCCGCTCTCGGTGTTGATTCTCACGCATACGCCTCCATGGATTTGACGTTTCAGGCTCGCTTATGGTTACAGAGCACACGTGCTAAGATCAACGAATTACTGTTGCAGAACTGGCAGATCCCTGCGTCGACGCCTATGAGTGTCGTTCAGGCTTTCCTACTTGTCACGCGCAACGGGGGCCTGGCTCTGCGCCGCCCAGACCTCGGCGTGCTGAGTGTTGGCGCCAAGGCCGACATTGTCGTCTGGAATGGTGCCAGCCACGGCATGCTCGGCTGGCTAGATCCTGTCGCCGCAGTCATCCTCCACTCTAATGCTGGCGACGTGGAGCACGTGCTTGTAGACGGGAAGTTTGTCAAGCGTGATCACAAGCTGATTGTTGAGGACTTGGAAAGCGTCAGGGCACGGTTCCTAGAAGCTGCCAGGCGGGCACATGATGATTGGCGCGAGATTCCTGGCCCCGAGAGGCAAGAATTTTTCACAACAGGTGCCAGGCTTCGAGACCCAGACCAAGTCGATGTTACGCCTGGAGACGGCACTGGATACGGCCAGCTGTATCTCTAAAGCTCTTCTGTGAGTGCAGGGACGATCAGTATAGCAGGTCAACTATTGGGCCGGAGGATCCAAGGGCTTGAACTTGTGACTCGAAGGAGGGTCAAGAGGAGATTACTAGTACAGGCATGGGTATTGGGGTCCCTCATGTACACCCAGAAGCACTGCGTACTCAACATTTCCAGCCTCCACATTCATACGTCATAAACTCCAACACGAGGCTGAAAGCATGAGGGCTACGGCATAGTTGAGCCCAAGGTATTATCAAGTAGTCGTACTGTGGTAAAAAGGAACAAATGGCAACGCATGCGTGGTTCATAAAGACTCGACAATCACAGTAACATGTTCTTTTCATTAATGACGTTTCCAAATAGGCCATCCGCCATAGCAGCAAAAGGCATAGTTATGTTGCCTAGTTCGAGAGTGATGTCTTTATACCATCCAGGTTCACCTTATACGTTCCATGCTCAGCCTCGTTCTGTTTCCTCGCTATGAGCCTTATGAAGAGTGACTTATGGCGTCCAAAATACAAACGACGCCGGTATGGCCTTTATTGTGGAAATTTATCCGCCTTGTGCAGCGGGATTTCATCTCCCGAGCTTGCATCACTCTGCCCAACATGTTGACTCGTTACTTCTGACCCGGCAATATCCGCGTGGCTACTGTTCGGTTCATACTCGTTTCCCAGCCGTTGAAAGTACCTCTGCCCGGACTTGGTGCCTCCAGTTCCCCCTATTGTGATAAGCTCTGTGGCCACTGCACTTCGGCCACTATGTGCCCCTTTGCTATTAGTCAAGCTGCCGAACTGATTGGAGATCTTCACCATGAGCGGCCGCAAGGTGGGGAGGCAGACGGCGATAGTTCCGCAGGCTACCTCGACGACGCACCAGGCGCAGGCTGTGGCGAGTGTCCCTGTTTATGGTCAGGAAGAGAGTCATCAAATTGCTAGCACAGTAGTCGCTTACACGTGGTATCGACCGGGTCGAATTGCATAATAGTGGTAAATCTGTATATGCTGGCAAACAGAACACTGGTTGAAGGATCAATCGTTGTGAATACTCAAAAAGAAGAGGAAGGATAACAACTCACAAGCTGCCGAGGAGAAACATGACGCACAGAGATAGCCTCTGAGCCAGATTGGCGTGCAACTTCCAGATCTGTCTGATGGGCATGCACAAGATGGCAACATCCGTGCCAATATTCGGGATTGCATTACCGATGAAGGAGGCTTTGAGATTGATACATGATCCGTCAATCCACGGCATCCACGCCTTCTTGATTGGCGAACATTGGAATATGGAGACGGCGATGATAGCGATCCACCAACCGACGACGATGGAAGCTATCACAGCTGCACACACCCTGAAGCCGCGGGAGAGGAAGATGCGCAAGTACATTTGCAACAGAGCGAGCTTCACAAGCATCACTGCTGTGACATATATGCACTCAAACGCCACAAGAAGCTTGAAGAAGGCAACCTGGTCTGCGGTGGGCACAGCGCCGGCATGTTTGCCAAGCCCATGACTGATCACTACAATTGTCAGGTCGCTGTTGATGAAAGGAGAGTTTAGCTTACTAGCATAATTTACTGCACCAGATATAAAAACGGCCACCTATAGTTCAAAGTTCAGACCTTGTTCTGTATGATGGAGAGTCCTGGGTGGGTATATACCAACGCGGCGACTGTCATCCAGTCATCGGCTCCATAGCCAGCCCTGATGTGACGCGCCCAGAAACGCAAAGCAACAAACACAACAGAGAGAACTAGCACAACCGTTGTCGTGACATTGAGTTCCCTGCTCCTATCGGCCTGCAAGTCGACGCGGGTCTGAAGCTTTGCCAGTTCGGCCATGGCTCCAGAATTGAGAGGGTGTGTGGATGCCTTTGGGAAACAATGACTTGGACAATGCAAATATTAGAAAGGAAGTCATGACCGAGGGGAATGCGGCTAAACTTACTGTAAAAAGGCTGGTAAGGAGAAATTAGACTCCAATGTCGGTTGTCGGGTGTTGGTTGTTGGTGTTGGTTCTTAGTGCCAACTCGGTAACATTCGACCCCTTTCCGTCGTATGTTTGACCTGTTTCCCCCCGTAGTGGCTGCAACGTCAATTATTTGCCGGACCCGTGTTGGTAGTGTCTGAAACTGGCCCACGGGCATTATTTTTAGCGGTCAATGCAACAGTACTTATGTTGGCGCCATCCCCCTCGGGTTTGCTTTTCATTAAATAACACACCCGCAGATCGCTCAGTTACTCGTCGCAACTATCAGAACATCATCCATTACGAAACCATGTCTACTACCAAGCCTATCATTGTCTTTGCCCCTGGCGCCTGGCATACCGCAGACTGTTTCGACGTGGTCCGGGAAGCACTTCACGCTCGTGATTGGCTTACCGAGGCCGTTGAATACCCTTCCGTTGGCGCTGAACCACCCACCAAGGGCCTAGCTGACGATGCGAACGCTGTGCGCGACATTGTTGAGCGTCTCGCCGATGAGGGTGAGAAAGTTGTCCTCGTTGTGCACTCGTACGGCGGCCTGGTTGGCGCAAACGCGGTTGAAGGGCTGGGCTATAAACAGCGCCTACAAGAGGGCAAGACTGGTGGTGTGATACTCTTCGTGTATCTATCGGCTTTTGTGACGCCGCTTGGGAAAAGCATCAAAGAAATGCTTGGAGGCCAGTTTCTACCATGGATGAGGCCCGAGGTAAGTCCCACATGGAAGCGATGAAGGTTACATTGGCGATGGCTTTGAACGGCTGCTGATTGGCGTGTGTGCACAGGGGGATTACGTTTACGCCGATACACCCGAAACGATCTTCTATCACGACGTGGGACCAGAGGCCCAGAAGAAGGCTCTCGATGCCCTGAAGCACCAGTCCGGCCGTGTCTTTACTGATACCGTTACATATGAGCCCTGGCGTGATATTGATTGCCTCTACTTCTTCTGCGACGGGGATCAGGCACTCCCACTGCCAATACAGCAAAATATGGCTTCGCTGCTGGGTCCTGATGCAGCAAGCTTCCATTCCCAGGGCTCTCACTCCCCGTTCCTCTCGCAGCCTCAGGAAGTGGTTGAGGGAATCGAGTACGCGGTCAAAGTTGGGCTGGAGAAGACATCGAACGCTCAAGTCTAATCCGAGGGCAGATTGCAATAAGGCAAGAATTAGCTACTCATGGTTATACTGGTCAACATATACATCTCTTAAATACGCTTTAGGGGCTTCCAATCTTCCATCATACTGTAGCTTTCTTCCTGGTGAATCATGAATGATACCCAATTGGTGTGCCTTGATTACCAGAGTCAGCCGCCAGAGAGATTTGCATTGGATGGACCACTCCTGACGTCCGCGTCACTAAGGGCCCTCCTAATCTCTCCTCCTGGTCACAGGCACGCAGGGGCAGGGCACCACCGGCACAGACGGCTTCAACAGGTGTATTGGAGCGATTGAGTGTCGATGCAAGCGTAGGCGGTGAAGGCAAAGTCGGAAGAGGGGTGTTGTTCGGGAACCGGGTTGTTAGTTAGGTGCTAGACCATCACTCATCCGACAAAACAGTCTGGGACGATCATACCGGAGCATCTCTAGTTTCTTTAGTTAAGGGCCAGGTTTCCAGGGATTCAGATAGGGGTCCAATCCCATGGCGATATCCACGGGCGGGTTCGTGGCTCAGTTAGTCTCACCCGTTCTCATCTGTCGACTCCATGGACCCTGACTCGCTGACGTCACCTTTTGGATTCTCGAGAAATTCAGGGGCTTGGCAGAGTGGACCTTTTTACGCGGAGATCAGCCAATGGCTGCTCTGGATCCAAGAGGGAGATGGCAGAAGCAGCTTAAACTTTCATAGCGGAATAAAAACCTACTTTGCCTGAATATCTCGAGTTTTTATGGTACTCCGGACGTATATGCCAAAAAAAATCATATAATCCTAGTTCATATGTTATGTCTGCCTCGCTATTCAGCTTCTTCCATTACATATTAAAGAAATTAATATCAGACTTACGAAGAGTATTAAAATAGTGGCATGGTGGTAAACTGATTTTCTCATCACCAGGAGGAGGCTAGGATCCAGATGCGTTAGAGACTCTAACCTATGCTTCTCAAGGAGTTCAGATACTAACATGCAGTCCTTCCCGGTGTAACAGTTAACAAAACTTTCAATCTTCAACACGACAGGAACCGTACGCGTTACCCTAGACCAAGACACTCGCTAATGCGATTATGTAATTAACCTTTGTTTTTTTTCAACCTCGGCACAGACGACCCTTGGCTACCTATTTATAGATCTACACTAATGTTCCCCCTGTTGCTCAATCTTAGCAATGGCGCGATTAATGCCCTTCTCATCCTTCTCATCCTCTTCGTCAAGCTTCATATTCTTCATAAAGAACATAATAACCAAGTTGGGTACACAGAAGCATGTAGCCACAATCGCGAGGATCATCTGCGATTCGCTATAGCCACGATTAATAGCTGCACGAGCAGTCGTGCCAGGGAGGTAACTCTTCGCAGTCACAATGTCCTGGAAGATGAGCGTGGAGTTGCTTCTGTTCTCTTCGGGGAGATAGGACGCGAGCTTCGTGGGGAGAGTGTTGCGCCAGATGGCTCCGGAGATACTGAATTGAGTAAGTGATTTGCTTAAGAGAAGATGAAGGACCTCAGGTCATACCTTGTACCGAGGGCACCTCCGACGCTGGTAGCAGCTTGAAAGAGGCCTGTGACGACAGCGACTTCCTGACGAGAAACCACAGCTTGAACCGAGACTTGGCCAGCGGTTTGGAAGAATGCCCGGCCAACACCAGAGAGAACCTTGGAAGCGATGAAGGATGCCTCGTTCGCCCGACCACCATTGGGCATGTTGACGAGATAGATCATGATTCCCTGGCCGAGAATCACCATTGGGGGACCAGCGAGAACCCAGTACTGGGCATTCTTGGTGTACTTCATACCAACGGCGACAAACAAGCCCGAGATCTGGAAGGCGACTCGTAGGGAGTTACTGGTGACTTGTTAGCAACTTTATCAAGAAACATGAAGTAGCAAGTGTGACATACTCGATGCGTGTGGCATGGCCAGGAGAAAACTGGCCCGCGACCTGGAGATAACTCGGGAAGAAGATGGTGAAGAGCGAGTACCCCAAGAAGTCAAACATCTGAATGGCACATCCAGCAATGACTGTCCTGTTGGCCATGCGCCAGGGGATGTAAGGCTTCTGCGCATACTTGAGATCCCAAACCAAAAAGGCCGCGAAGCAGATGACGCCAATAACCAGCATGGCGATGAATGAACCCTCCTTCCAGCGCTGAGGATTAAACGAGCCAGTCAAAGAGACGGGGATCAAGATCAACGAGAGACCAGCAATGAGAAGGATCAAGCCCAAGAAGTCAATCTCTGTCCAGATGAGGTGAAACACCTTCTTCCACATGGGACTATCCGGGGAGCACCCCGCGACAGCCGAGAAGGTCTTGACCTGCAACCCGTGCTTCTTGGCGCGCTCCTGGAGGATTGCGATGGTGGCGATGAGCGGGACGGCGACAATGGGGGTGACGATGGCCCAAGTACCGTAGCCCCAGCGCCAGGTCGCGTTGAGGAAGCCCTCACCCATGATGGTACCCAGGTAGAGCGCCGGGATGGTGGTGATGGACTCGGGGAGCGTGGACCAGAAGGCACGGTCAACGAGGTTGGTGGCATCCGCGAGGAAGACTTGCTGGACCAGGGTGAAGCCAGTGGCACCAATTGAGTCGAAGAGCCCTGCGGTCTTTGACGGGTTAGATAGACGGACAGCAAGAGCAAGGTATATCTTACAAAGTAGTTGCCGATGTTCTTGCTAGTTGCATAGAGGATGAAACTCAGAGTTTGGAACAGGATAGAAAAGGTGAACATTTCAGCTCTGCCAAAGACCTAATTGCGTCATTAACCCTTGTGTTTTTAACAAATCTCTCAAGAACTCACGTCGCTCAGCTTGGCAATGACGGGATAGGCAACAATGCGCGTAATGTTCATAACAACACGAGCAGAGCTCATGGCCGAATGCGACCTGAACTCGCTGGTCACATAAGGCTCAAGTACGAGTCCAGAGTAATCCGAGAAGGTGATGACGAGTGTAGTAAGGAACAGACTGACTTCTGTTAGCTGGTGCCACTCCAAAGGAAGAGCAAACGTACCTTGAGAAGGCAATGGCCAACGATGTGCGTGACCATGCCTTCTTCAGAATCATGGCCTTCTGCACACCAGCCTGGATGCTAGACGACTCGCTATGCACAGAGGCAGCATCGTCATTCCGCACCTCCTGCGCCTCGAGGTTCTTGCCATCAACGCGCTCAGACTCTGGCCGAATAGCGTTATCAGCCATGGTGAAGGAAGCAATGCAAGTAGGGGTAAGGGTGTCGAAGTAAAGCTTCTGCATGCTGCATGAACACTCCAAGATGCACGGCAGCAGGCCCATTATTTAACCTGCAAAATAGACTCTGTCACAAGCCCCTGCCATGTGTTCATCCCACCTTGATCCCCGCCCCTGGCGTAAGGTAGCATGGATCGACCAAAGGTAATCGAATAGTCCAGATCATCTCGTCCCGAAAATATGGTAAAAGCTGCGCTTAACCCGCTGCGTTATTAATGGTGTGGGCTGATGCATGGGATGCTCAGAGTCTGGGCGTGGGATTCAGAGAAAAACAGCTATGGTCATACGACAAGCCAAGGCGTCTCAGCAAACAGCCACCAACACGAAAAATATGGTGGGATCTAATCAGATGTCGAGTTATCTAATCTGATCAGGATCAAATTGCCAAATTCTATCCACCGGCCTCCCTCCTATTGGCTAGCCAAGCCCAGATTGAGCTGATTTCCCCATGCTAACATCGGAACCTCCACAGCCTAATGCGGTACTCCGTATCCGTAATGTAGTAGCCATCAGGTCATGGGCTGAGCTAAATGGTTGCCAAGTCGCTAATGTGTCAAGAATGATATTCAACGGTGATTTTCTGCAGTGAATGTCCCAAGCCGTCAGCGGTTGTCTCCGAGCCTCGGCGTCTGCTGATGCTTCAAAGTTGAGCATTCCCGTGAGCCATTCTTCCTCCAATTCTCACATGATGCCCCTCTTGAACTACTCCTCTCGTCGTTTTGTGAAGAGTGCCCCTGGGTGTGAGCTTCGATGGCCACCGTCACGACCAAAGACGATTCGCCGCTGGCCCGGACTGGTGTAGATCCTTCACCTTCCGGTACCGGCATCATGGACAGCAACAAGACAGCCCAGGCGACCGACGAGCCGATGTCATCGGTTGAGGATACTTCTTTGGAAGAGAAGTTGAAAATCCAAATAGAAACCCCAAATGTCGACGTCGGGTTCAAGGGTCTGTTCCGCTACGCAACTCTGAAAGACCTTCTCGTTCTCGCCTTCTGCACTGTCGCTGCAATAGCAGCCGGTGCAATTCTACCATGTTTCCCAGTAAGACCCGGAACCCATTCAAGTCAACTATCCTACTAACATTTCAGCTTCTTTTCGGCGACATGGCCGGGCTCTTCCAGTCAATCTCTCTCCAAGAAATGCCCCGATCCGAATTCGACAGAATCCTCAAGCAAAAGTCCTTGACGCTCGTTTACCTCGGCATCGGCGCCTACGTCGCCACGTACATCTCGACCGTCGGGTTCATGGGAGTCGGCGAGCGCTTGACACGTACGATCCGGCAGCAGTACTTCCGCGCCCTGCTACGGCAGAACATGGCCTTCTTCGACAACGCCGGACCCGGGATTCTGTCGTCGAGGATCTCGCTGGACTGTCAGAATATCCAGGAGGGCGTCTCAGAGAAGGTGGCGTTTGTCATCACGGCGCTTGCTACTCTTGTTAGCGCATACGTGATTGGGTTCATCAAGTATTGGAAGCTCACACTTGTTGCATCCTCGATCCTTGTCGGCATCATCGTTACCAGTTCGGTGTGCACGCGGTTCATCATTAAATACCAGGGAAAGTCAATGGCGAACTACTCCATCGCAGGTGGTCTCGCTGAGGAAGTCATCAGCTCCATTCGAACCGTCAAAGCTCTTGGCGTACGAGACGTGTTTGCCTTGAGATTCGAGTCGCATCTCGTCTCGGTCGAGACTTGGGGACGAAAGGCTCAGGTCTGCGTTGCAGTGCTGATTGCCATCGTCATAACCATGACATTCATGAGCCATGCCCTGACTTTCTGGACCGGGTCGATCTTTATCGGCAGGGGAGAGGCGAGTCTTTCTGATGTCATCACCGTCGCCTTTGCCATTCTTATCGGCTCGCATGTTCTTGGCGGCATTGCACCTCATATTCCCGCATTTGCTGGAGCTGTTGCGGCAGCTTCGAAGGTGTATTCAGTCATCGATCGAGAATCACCTCTTGACCCAACTTCAGAGGAGGGCGCCAAACTCGGTCACATTTTAGGGACCATCGACTTTGTCAACGTGAAGCACATATACCCTGCCAGACCTCAGCAAGTCATAATGGACGGTGTCAACCTGCACATCCCAGCCGGAAAAACCACAGCCATCGTCGGGCCATCAGGTTCCGGCAAGAGTACCGTCATCAGCCTCATTGAGAGGTTCTACTCCCCCATCGGTGGGCAAGTTGTCTGTGACGGCAAAGACATTTCCACCCTCAATCTGAGATGGTTTCGACAGAAGCTGGCCCTCGTAGCTCAAGAGCCTGTGCTCTTCGGAGCCTCCATCTTTGACAACATTGCGATGGGCGCCCTCGACATTCCAGACCAGAACGAAGAAAAGGTCCAGTCTCTCGAGTCCCGAGTCCACAAAGCCGCCAAGCAAGCCAACGCTCACAACTTCATCACCAATCTCCCCAGGGGCTACGACACCAAACTTGGTGAGGGTGGATCTCAGCTCTCGGGCGGTCAGAAGCAGAGAATCGCAATCGCCCGTGCTCTAATTCGCAACCCGGCAGTGCTTCTCCTCGACGAGGCTACGTCTGCACTGGACTCGGAGTCTGAGCAGACTGTCAAAGAAGCAATCCAGTCGGCTTCCGTTGGGAGAACAACAATCGTCGTCTCGCATAGACTTTCGACTATCACGTATGCAGACAACATCATTGTCTTGTCAGAGGGTAAGGTAGTGGAGCAGGGAACGCATAATGAACTCCAAAGCCTGAATGGCGTTTACTCGAAACTTTTTGAGGCCCAACAACTGGAGGAACATCCACCCAGCCATGGAGGTAATAGAACGGCTCCTGACTCTGTGCAAGATGAGCAGCTGCCACACCAAATGAACAAGGCTGGACACGATGCAGAGATCGTTCTCTTGGATGAAGAGAGCCAAAAGGCTCAAGATACGAAAACGTCAATCTGGTCCTTGGTGTCCCTCACCGCATCCTTTAACCGCCCCGAAGCAAAACTCCTCGCTCTCGGCTTGACATTCTCTGTCCTCGCCGGCTGCGGTGGCCCAACCTTGGCCTTTCTCCTCGCCAAAGCCATCAACGAGCTTTCCAAGCCCGACACTATGGTCTCCTCCATGAGAGAAGGTGCCAACTTCTGGTGTCTGATGATGTTCGTCGTCGGCCTCGTCCACGTCTTTAACCTCACCATCCAAGGCGTGTCCTTCGCCATCTGCTCCGAGCGTCTCATATATAGAGCTAGGAGCACACTCTTCCGCTCCATCATAGAAAAGGACGTTTTATTCTTCGACCGAGATGAGAACAAGACCGGCGCTCTGACGTCGCTGCTTGGTGTTGAAGCAAAGAGCCTCTCTGGTGTGAGCGGCTCAACCCTCGGGACCATCTTCATGAGCTGCACCACGCTCATTGCATCCATGGCTATTGCGTTAGCCATCGGCTGGAAGGTAGCTCTCGTATGTATCTCCACCATCCCCGTACTGCTGGGCTGCGGCTTCTACAGAGTCTGGATGATCGCCAAGTTCGCCCAGCGATCCCACGAAGCACACAAGCAATCCTCCGCATACGCCAGCGAAGCCGTAATGTCGGCGCGCACCATCGCTGCCCTCGCCACAGAGGAGCGATTTGTCCACCACTACGAGCAGCACCTTAAGGCTCAGGAGCGAAAGAGTTTCGTTTCTATCCTCAAGTCTTCAGTGCCTTATGCTGCTTCTCAGTCGTTTGCCTTCTTCTGTGTGGCCTTGGCGTTCTGGTATGGCGGACAACGCATCGCGGATGGGGAATACTCCATATTCCAATTCTTTGCATGCTTCGCCGAGATCATCTTTGGGTCTCAAGCTGCGGGTTTGGTCTTTTCTTTTGCGACTGATATTGGAAAGGCGAAAAAGGCAGCGAGGACGTTTCACACCATGTTGCAAAAGACTCTAACTATCGACGGCTCCGAGGGCGACAATAGCAACCATCTACTTGAGAAGTGTCAAGGGAAGATCGAGTTTGACAAGATCCATTTCACATACCCAAACCGCCCCGGACATCCGATCCTCAACGGCCTGAGTTTCGCTGTTCAGCCAGGCGAACACATTGCCCTCGTCGGGAGCAGTGGATGCGGCAAAAGTACATGCTTCTCATTACTGGAGCGCCTATACGATCCTGATTCTGGAACTCTCAAGATCGATGATCAAGACATCAGAGGACTTGACGTGACCGAGTACCGGAGAGCATTGGCCTACGTCAGTCAAGAACCTACCATATACTCAGGGACGATTCGAGACAACATCACACTCGGTTGTAGCCCTGATGAGACCGACGAGGCCATCATCCAGGCATGCAAGGATGCCAACATCTACGACTTCATCTCCTCCCTTCCGTAAGACATTACTCTTTCTTCAGGAGACTATGCTAATAATCCCAGTGATGGTCTCGCAACCACAGTCGGTAACCGCGGTGTCATGCTATCTGGTGGCCAGAAGCAACGTGTTGCAATCGCCCGAGCCCTTATCCGCAACCCCCGAGTTCTCCTCCTAGATGAAGCGACCTCGGCCCTTGACTCTGCATCGGAGAAGCTAGTGCAGGACGCTTTGGAGAAGGCTTCGCGAGGCCGAACGACCATCTCAGTTGCCCATCGTCTTAGTTTCGTCCGCAACGCAGATAAGATTTATGTCATCGAGAAAGGCCGGGTGGTCGAGGCGGGTAAACATACTGAGCTAATGAAGATGGGAGAGAGGTATTATAGTCTTGTCCGAGCTCAGGCACTCGAGGTTGGGTCTGGAGAAATCAACTAATAGCAGAGAAGTTTGGAAGGAATACATATTGATTTAAGATATCCATGAATATATACCCCTAAGAAGTTACGTCCCTGAGCTGTTGAGATTAGGCGCAAACACTGCTTCCTCGCCTATCTCCTCGTACCTGACAGCAGCAGCAGGTCATCTTTTCTATTTCCAGGCTAAACGTCTTCTGTCTGAATTGTCGGGGCGCTGAACAACTTCAACATCGACCCCAGCCCTACCACATGCAGCCAAGAGGCTTGCCTCCAACCCAGGGTTGTCGTGCCACTCCACCACCATCTCCCTCATCATCGTCACCCACTCGAACCGTCGGAGCCGTGGCGTCGCTGTTTTCACCTTGTCCATCCACAGAGAAAAGACCTCTAGCTGCTGTTGACCTCGCCAATCACCTCCTTTGCTAAAGTCGTCGCTGAGAACAACGTGCTCGACAGTTGCCGGCAAGGTTTCGTCGATGTGCGTCGGTGGAACAGAGGCGGCAAGGCCGGCCAAGAATGCCAACGGGACTTCAAGCGTCTTTAATGTCTCGAAGGCTGCCATGCCCTGGAGGCTTCCTGTTAAATTCAGTGAAAGGCGCTTGAAGCCTGGGTAGTCGCATGAGCCCGAGATTCTTAGTTCGATGAGCGTTTTCTGGACGTGCTGGAGCGCAGACATTATCTCGTTCAGGTTGATCCAGTAATTGTTGTGGGAATGAGCATAAGCATTTGGCCAACCGCGCCAGTCCCACCGAAGAGTTTGAAGGTTTATCGTCTGGGAAAGAATCGTGCCTAGGTGTTTGGCGTGGATAAAACCGACGTTCAGTGTTGTAAGTGCCTTAAGGGTCGGCTTGTGCTCTGGCCACTTCCAATACGGTGTGTTATCGATACAGGCCGAGACACGGTGCACTGCCGGCAGGTAGAAGAAGGGCGTAAGTAAGTTTGCGCCTTTGGGCCTAGGGCCTGGAACTGAACCAATCCGACGCAGAAAGGCAACATCCCTAAGCTGCTCGAAATGGGGAAGTTTGGGCCTGTGTTGACGGGGAAAGACTGAAAGCGCGGCTCTGAACATCCTGCTTGATAGTCTGCTGCGATAGGCAAATCCGGGCTCGAGCTTCAGATGCTTCAGATTTGGCAGCATGGCCAGAAAGCACGCAATGTATGCATCCATCTTGAGGTTGCTTCTAGAGCATCGCAGCCCCTTGATCCAGTCGTTGGAGTACCGCCGTGGCAATTCCCTGGACTTGACAAAAGCCACCAAGTCGTCAACGCCGCCATCGTCAAATCGCGGTGCGGTTGGTGTGACAGGGTTATAAAAGTACCCAATGTCAGTGCCTTTTAAGATAACGGATTGAACACAGTCGCCCAGGCCCGGCTTTTCGAGCAGGGTGCGGAGGAGGATATCGACGGGAGGTACTTTAGCACCCCATTCCCACTCCACTTTGGTATATAACCGAGGCTGGGCGACGGTGCAGAAGAGCTTATTGACGAGACATAACGCGTAGAGGTCTTTTGGGGAAAGCCATTGTAGGATAGAATCAACAATCTCTTGGGGATGATCCAGGAACAAGGCCATGGTGCAGGCTGTGTAGTTGTTTGAGAGGAAAAAGGAGAAACCAGACTTGGACAAGAATGGTCTTTTATGCCGCTGGGACTCACTGCATGATGGCTGAGTCATATGGTGGGATGGAGACATCCATGTAAGCATTAATGCGGCCGTGCGAGAGCGAAGGGCGTAGGAAAACATGCAGCCAACAGGCAGAACCGCACGTCATATTCTTGATGAGGCCGATGAGAGTGGCGAGTCACAAGTTCTTGTCATTGAGACCTCATCCTTCTTAAGACTCTATTAACATGGCATGAAATTCATCGACTTTTATGTTTCAAATAATACGAACAAAGAGAATGGTGTCTAGAAAATAAGGTGACTATAGGGAATCCCCAACGCCCCAGAAATGGTTGTGTTCTTCATCGTGACTAAACATCTCGAGAGCACACACAACACCACCTTTCCTAAGGTTTTGATATGTTTCAATTAGCTAGACTGCTCATGTTTTTTGGCCTGTCATGCATTCCAAAGTGCCTCTCAGTCCACTTTTGGAACCTGCACCCTTCACCAAGGTAAGGATAAACTGATTTCCTCACGGGCATGCTTTCGCCCGCCAGAAAAAACTTGAGTAAAAACTCCCCCCTCCTCCGCGCGATTGTTTTGACTTGGTTTCCTTTTCGGTTCAACTCTAACTAATTGTTCTGTAGGGCTCCGTAGAGTCGCCCATCTTTACCCTAGAACCTTGTCTCTTTTAATGAATAGCTCACGTGATATTTTCATAAAGTCTTGCATAAACACAAACCCTTGAACTAATCGATACCTCACATTTTGACATAAGTCACGTCACGTGCCATGATCAGACCTCAGTCGACCGGCTGGCCCACATCAATCTGACACCTTCGCCAATCTAAGCACCATCTTCAACATCGCCATGGACGGGCTTGCAGACCAGTCAAGCAGGCTGGCCTGTGCAAGTTGTAGGAGCCAGAAGAGGAAATGCACACGTGAACTTCCCTCGTGCCATCTTTGCCGAAAGAACGGGAGGCCGTGTGTGTATCCCGGGAGCCAGGACATGGGAGCCGGACATCAACTCCAAGTGGTAAGCTACTGACCTCGGCCTTCTCGACGCTAGGTAGTTCTTCAAATTGACTTGGCTGACTTGAATACCTCTGTTGGAGCAGACTCCCTCACAAAACGCTTTCCCGGCTCTTTTCTTCCTGGACTCGTACACCTTCAAGCAACGGGGATCCACAATCCCAAGTCCACCAGCATCTGCTCTGTCTCAGGAGTTTTTGGAGATAATAGGCAAAGGCCCAGAACAACTTGGACATATCATCAACTCATTTTTTATGATGATTCATCCTGTCTTTCCCATCGGTGAGATCGGTGACAGATGCCATCGCGCATGACCGCAACATCTGACTTGTCTGTCTTTGCAGTCTCCAAAAGGACCGTGTACCAACAGATATCCTCCGAAGGGTATCACTCCCCTGACATCATACTACTCTTGCAATGCATGGAAATATTGCTATCCAATACCAGCGAAGCTGTCGTCGACCCTCAAGCACAATATCGCAAAACAAAACGATGTCTGCATCGCGTAGAAGATCAAGGCATCATATCGATCCGTGTCCTCCAGTCAGCCTTGCTATTATCCTTCTATGAAGCGGGCCATGCCATGTACCCAGCAGCATTTCTTTCGATCGGTCATTGTGCTCGAATAGGCTATGCCATTGGCATTCATGATCGGCGTGGTGTTTCACAGATGTTTCCATCAACAAGTGATTGCTGGCCCACCTCCTCTCAGCTGAGACTAGACATTAATTCTTCTCAGTGTCATGGACTGCAACCGAGGAGATACGCCGCACGTGGTGGGGTGTAACCATTCTGGACCGGTAAGTTAGTTGACTCTTTAGGCGTGGACAAGACTAAGCCCTTAGATTTATCAATATTGGGCTTCCTGACAGGCCATTTGCCTCCGTCGACGCACGCCCCGAAGACCTTTTACCCATGGATGAAACCTTGTGGGATCTGGGCGTGAGTTTCACTTGTGCTATCGAGTTCCAGCCCCTAACACCTAACTAGGAACAAACCGTTGTTCCGTCACTCGCTGTTTCTAGCAGCACCGATTTGCCTGCACCCCCATTCGCCAGAACGTGTCAGGCATCACATTTGCTTTCTAGAGTCCTATCTCATATCGGCACAAGCCAGAGCACAAGAAGCCCAGAGCAGTACTACTCTGAAGCACTTCAGCTACATGGAATCCTCTCCTCATTTAAGCTGGCACTAGACCAAGAAGTGAAGAGGGAGGAGCCTCATGCGTTTCTTGCTTACTCACCTGCTCAAGGACTTTGTTTTAGTGCTATTATTGCATTATGTGACAACCACACCTGTGCTGATTTGGATGACCTGTCGGGTGTTGGCACTCCAGAGCAGCTGAAGATGCAAGAGACAGCCCTCAATACCCTGCATGAGATTGGCGCATCCGTCTGGGAATTTGCTTCACACTTAGGCAAACTCCTTGAGTCGAAAAGAAGCGAAATCACTATCAGTCCCTTCGCAGCCCAGTGTCTCTATGCTGCTGCCAGTCAATACCAGTGGTACATAGAGGAGACTGGGAAGGTTGAGCTGAAGGCAGCAGTAGGCTCACTGAAGCATGCTTTGGCATTGATAGGAAACTCTTGGAAAGTTGGAGGTATGCGAAAGCCAATCATTATTCCATTACTACCACTGACACCGACCTAGAAAAATATTGCAGGATTCTCGAGGGGGAGACGGTATAGAAGTGCCCATTTCATCACAGCTCCAGAAATCCCTTGCTGCCAAGTTCGTTCTTGGACCAGTCCCACAGTTGCTTGGCTAGTTCAGTATTTTGAGCAAGCGGGCTCGGCATTCCAATCTTTGCGTACGGGATGATGTAAGCCCCAGAGTCTCTGGATCCGAATTGCGGGCTCGCGACGGCAAAGAGCGAGGACCCAGCACCCTTTTCCTGATCATCCAAGATACCCAGACAGCGCATGACCGGAGTGATGGCACGCAGTACGGAGCCAGGTGCAGTACCGGTCGCTTGCTTGTTGAGATTTCTGACCAAGTTAGCATTGTCTGTGGAATTGTGTCGTTGTAGAAGGGTTTGTCTTACGTATCGATATGACCAGGGTGAACTGCTGCTGTGCAGATGGTTCCTTGGCCAGCAACGTCTCCCTTTTGGCTAGGGCCATAGATAGCATCAAGTTGTTTGGCATGGAGAATGTTGGCAAGCTTGCTTTGACCATACCGCGTCATGGCAGATTCCTTTTCAAGTGATGGGTTTCCAAAATCGATGCCACCCTTTGGAGGAAACCTTGCGTGCCCATCAGAAGTGACATTGACGATTCGTACCATGTCTTTGGGAGACTTGGCGGCGGTGGACTGAAGGAGAGGCAGAAGATGGAACGTGAGAAGCCAGTGAGAGAGGTAGTTGGTCTTGATTTAGGGTCGAGTAGTTAGCATAAGCGAAGATGGTGGAAAACTTGAACAAACCTGAAATTGAATCTCATACCCGTCCTCGGTCAGAACAAAGGGCACCCCCATGATACCAGCGTTGTTGACAAGGCCATGGAGCGACGTCTCGTCACTGGAAAGCTTCCTTGCCGCTGAGGCTACACTCTTGAAGCTGGACAGATCAAGAGGGAGGAAGAGAATTTGTGCGGAGGGAAGTTGCGCTTTAATTTCGGCGATCGTTGCCGTTGCCTTGGCTTCGCTGCGAGCACCCATATATACCTTGGCACCACGGGAGGCGAGAGCAACGACTGTTGACTTGCCACTGAGCAATGTTAGTCCAAGTAATGTGGGACAAGTTCCGGCTGTATCAGCTTACATTCCGGCGTTTCCACCAGTGACAAGATACACTCGACCAGTCAGATCGGGCAATGAGTCGGGGGAGAAGGTCGTAGAGGGCATGTTGGAACGGATGTGGAGAGTTAAGTAGGATAAAGGGCTCGATGTAGTTTCTGTGATGCTGAGTATGATGATGGAGTCTAAAGGAAAGAGAAGGAGATGAGAGGCCATATTTATGCACCAAGTTGGTCAGCCTTAATCGACTCTTGACTCTCTATCATCGCCTCCTTCCGCGTCCAAGGTGCGGCCCGAAGTGGGGCCGTCCGCATCCCCACCGCCGCAGTCCGCGTGAGGTCCGCTAGCGTCCGCTAGCGCCGGCATTCAAGATGACATGTTCAAGAAAATGGAGGAGAAGGCGCAACTTTTCTAGGTATTAAGATGTATGACGGTAATAACCCTGGCACGTAAAGGCACCACCTATGAAATTTAGGCTAATATGCGTTTAGAAAAGGCCTGTACCCCCTCGCCTGAATACGCCCGGCCGTCCTTCACACCATAGACCAATCTAGCATGCTCTGACGTTCCCTCTAATACCTTTGCCAGCCTCCACCCGTCAAGGTCACTTACAGGGATTCTCAATGGAACAATCAGGAAAAGGAAGAATGGGATACCGATGGAAGGTCCAACGACCGGTGCCCAGAACTCGACGAGAAACAGCCAAGGGTTTCGACCTTGGGCAGGCCGAAACCGCTCACTGTTGCTCATGCCGATCGCGGCAACGAAACAGACACGGACGACAGCAGCCTGCAAGAGGGATATCCAGAGTAGCCAGCGTGACCGCAGATTTGTCGGCGTCTTGAATAAGCACGTAGCTGAGAGCATCATTCCTGATGTGCTACCGAGGAATCGAGTCGTATTGAAAGATGCGCTTGTGTCGCTCGCTTTGACCATGGCCTCCAACGAGAGGTTCCAGACAACCTGGTCAAGTGTCAGAGTGAAGCCGAAGTTGATGATGAGACAGCCAAGAGTGAATGCGTAAACTTCGCTGTCGAGGCCGGCAGTGGTGTCGTGAGATTTGAGATACCCAATAAGACTCCCCGTCGCTATAATGACCAATAGGATACCGAAGCCCATGGACTTGACCTTCGCGACAATTTGCAAACCTGGCGTATGCTGCTTAGCTAGTCCAGAACTATCCGTGGAGTTATCGAGAGACTTTGCGACGTCATGGGCTGTCGCTATTGAACCCCCGGGCATGGCAGTCAGGTATGGTTCGTAGGCAAGCCGCAATGCTTCCTGCTCATAACCCACTCTGAAGGCCGCCCACGGTGGGAGACCGACACACGCAAGCCCAAGAGCCAGAGAGGCTGCATGAACGATGACGGCTACTACAATCATGTAGCCAGCTCTCTGCACCTCGACATTTGCATGAAACTGAAACGCCACATGTCCCCTATTTATGAGGCGGACGGTGAGCTGTGTCAGAGGGACCGCGACCAATGTACCCCCTCGCAAGAAGAGATATCCCAAGGCTACCGCGAACTCCCTCCCAGATAGCGAGCACGTCACCAACCGTAATGTGACTCGGGGGAGGCTCAGGCTGGCGGCGCGGATGTGGTTGCCGGACACAGGCCCACGAAGTGCCCGCAAGGTGACGCGCCGCCAACAGCGCTCCACGAGAGCCTCGTTGAAAACCGCAGCGAACATGAAGAAGCCGGCGGAGACAGCATAGATTAGGCGGAGATTGTCGTGCTCATAAGTCTCCCCGGCATCTTCGGTCTCCAAGAGAACCGCGCCGCCGCCGACAAACGAGATAAGTGTGCATATCCAAAAGATAAGTGGTGCCCAGTCGACTCGACATCGACAAGGGGGGGGCTCATCGATTTGGAGGGCTTGGATGGTCGGAGGTGGCTCTGGTTTTCCCTGATGCATGGTCACAGTATGGTTGATCCACAAAGAGATGAGATGGCAGCAAGTAAAAGGTAAAGGGCGTTGCACTGGCAAGATGACAGTACTTTCATCCTCCCAGCAAGGGGCCGAGCAGCCTTAAAAGGGTTTTTGCAGTTGGTGGAACAACCAAGGCTTTAAGCCAAATTCAGCTCTTGGCATTGGCACTGCCTCCGCCTCGCCGCCTCAAGTTCTTTGAGCCTCGACCTGAATGGTCTTCAGAGTGGCAAGTGGCGTTTACTGTTGGCAAATGATTCGAAGAGGTTAAGACCAAGGGCAGCACAGCTACCGGCAAGGCACCGTCGAGCCGAGCAAAAAAGTGCAGCAGATATCATACGATGGGCTGCGGACAGCGGTGGTGCCCAGCCACGCTGACCTATAATGTTAGAAGGAAGCCGTCACTAATACAGTTAATAAGTAAATTACTACCGAGGTGGAGAAACTCACTATAAAGGACATATCTATATAATAGATATATTTTTATTTATAAGAAGTATATAACTTTAATAAGGTAGGTTATCATACGTTGTTGCAAGCTATGGCCGCAGGCCGTTGCAAGCTGTTAAGAGCTATGGACGCAGGGTTATATCTATAATAGCTTATGGCAATAGCTTGCAACGATTTTCGCTCTTGACCGCCGTATAAGCTTGAGCTTGGTTGGCTTGGCTCATTGCGAACCTTGCCAGCGGTTAAGCTTCCCCTTGCTGTTCTTGAGCTTTATCATCTACCTCCTCATCCCATCCTTCTTGGGTATTGGCTGCCACACGCACAAACAGAAGGTCTAAGACCAAAGAAGCGACACCTAACCCGATAGCAAAGTATAGGGCGTGGCGATAACCCTTCACGGGATCAGTTTCACTTTCCATGGTATACTTCTCAACAGTTCCGGCGAAGCCAAGACCTATACTTTGTCCGTAGGTGATAATCGTACCAATCAACGACCCGGCGATTCCTTGCTGGTGTCTCTTGACGGAGTTGCTGGCTATGATTTGTGCGGCTGTGAAAATGAAATCGGGACAGAACGCCATCAAAACAGCAGCCGGAAACAGCTGGGGCCAGTAGGATTGCTGCGCTGGCATGGTAGCGACTAGAGTTATCGAGACGATGACACAAAGGGCGCCGATAGCCAGGATGTATTGAGCGGATAGACGTGGGATGAGCCAAGCAGAGATAATGGCTGCCGCTGCTCCAAGAACCGTCAGTGGTACCAGGGCTGCGGACGACAAGAGGACCGTCCAGTTGCGGACTGTCAGCAGCCAGACGTTGATGTACCACAGCAAAACACCAAAGGCCATGAAGGATAGCAGTGAAACGGTCATGAGGCTGACAAATGACGGAGCAGTCCAGATATCGAATGGCAGGATAGGGTCTTTGGCCCCATTCTTCTCCCAGAAGACAAAAGCAACTAGGTGGGCAACAGCGACAATGAGCAAGGCGTATTCGTAAGGCTCATCCCAGCCTGCCGACGGAGCTTGGCTATGTAGCAGGTGAGCGCAGGACTTGGAGACAGAACAATGGGACCTACTTCCAAACGAAATTGAAAAGAATGAGGCCCCCAATTCCCAGGTAAGCACCTAGCCAATCGATTGACCCAGATCCTTGGGTGGGTAGATGATCTGTCGGGGTCACCCAGGCACTCAGGGAGAAGACAACAGCGCCGAGCATCGCCCTAGGTGTCGACACGTCAGCGCGAAGAGGGGACAGGCTCAAACATGCGGCGACAACTTACAAAAAGAAGAAGAGCCACTTCCAATGTGTCAACTGAGAAAAGAGTGCGCCAAAGACGCTCCCGCCCGCTGCGCCAATGGGCGCCATGGCTCCAAACAAGCCCATGGCGATATTACGCATCTTGCCGGGGGGGATGTTGATGGCCAGCAGTGCAACCGAGTTTGGAACCATGAACGCTCCACCGGCTCCAGCCAGGCCTCGAGCAAAGGAAAGGCCGATGATGTTCCGCATGAAGCCACTCACAAGATGCCAGAGCACCCACCAAGCTCCCGCGCAGATGAGGGTGCGTTTGTGGCCAAACATTGAGCCAATCCGCCCGCCAGCGAGGACGAATGCGCCTTGAGTTAAACTAGAAAGTGTTTCTGTTAGAATACATCGCTTGGGTCAGAAGGGGCTCCCTCTTACGGATATGAAGCGGCAATCCAGGTGGCCACGTCTCGATGAAGCTTGAGATCGTCGGCCATGGGGAGAGTAGCCGCGATGCCGGCACCAAATGGGATCATCTAAAATGTCCATCAGAACATTCATGGTTTTATCACTAGACCTATGTCCTGGGGCGGTAGATGCTGACCTGTACGAGCTGAATTGAGGTCATTGCGGCAATAAGCTCAGCCCTTTGAGTCGTACTCAATTCTCCTTGTCCCTGTCCAGGTGCATTGCTCTCAGTGGGCTCGACACCGACAGCAGTGTTCTCAGAATCCGTCATTGTTGTTTATGGCAGGCTGTTGGAGGTTGTCGGGGGTACGTTTGAAAAGAGTGGCAGAGAATACGTCCTTGCTGCTCTCGAAGGGTTGCGAAGAATTATCTCCAAATAGAGGACGGTGTATTGTTTCTACAGCGGCTGATTTCCACTTCTAGGTTGTTTGGGTGGTTTGATTGACTCCCAGGTCTTGATCAATATAAATAAGTAGCTTCATTTTTGTCTTCCCTCTACCCCTTGCTCCCTGGACTCAACCCGTGTTGATCAAGCCTGACAAATCCAGTCGGCTTCGAGCGGAGCTGATGATCAAGGGAGGCCGAACAGTCGGAAATGGTGACTAACTCAATCTTGGATTATGTCAGTACTCCGACCAGGCTGTTTAAGTTGTCGTTGCTTTGTCGCACCCAGAGAACCCAAGCAACGCGATAGGGAAAAAGAACCGGGGCTTGACCGTAATGGAGATCATCAGCCTCACTCCACCGTCTTTTATTTTATTATAGTTTATTTTTACGCCCGAGCTGGAAGCTAATGGAGCACCAAGACTATATGAAGCCCCTGATTGTCCCACCACTTACGGGCACAACATAGTACCTCCCTACTGACTTTTCCACTTCCCTATCATCCATCGGGCTTCTTCCGCTCTATTCTCTACACTGCTGCCACGAGCTCTTCAACAGCTGCGGACCATTCGTTCGAAGACTTCGTCCAAAACGGGCGAATCAAAGTCCATTACCGGGCTGCAGGACAAGGCCCGCTGCTGGTTTTGCTCCACGGCTTTCCTGATAATTCGAACACATTCAGCAAGCAGGTGGCCTACTTTGCAAAGAGCCACACAGTTGTCTGCCCTACCCTTCGCGGGTACCCTCCCAGCGACATACCCGAAGTGGGAGATGCGTCGTATGCCTTATCCACCGTCATCGGAGATGTAATTGCTGTTCTTGATCACTTCAAGGCACAAAAGGCAATCATCGGCGGTCATGACTTTGGCGGAGCCGTCATTCAGCTACTGGCCTTACTCCATCCGGAGCGAGTGGAAGGCCCGATCATCCTCAATTCACCCATCCTCCCGCGCATGTACGATCTCGTCCATCACGATAAGGATCAGCAAGCCATGTCCGCCTATACCATCCAGTACCTCCAGCACCAGTCAGGCGATGGCAAAAATGTGGATTTCGTCGTCCGGACCATTCGAGACGAGGCCTATCGAGAGGAGATCAGGCAGTACTTGAGTGACTCGCCCATTGAAGGCATGTTCGCCTACTACAAGTCCAACTACCCTGGTCCTCCGTATGGTCAGGTGGTCGATACCTCTGTCATGTTGTATCAGGTACCGACCCTGATCATCTGGGGCCTGGACGACGAGTATTTCTCGCTACGGATGCTTGATCATATTCCGAATTACTTCAAGGAAACCGTCCGTCTTGTTACGCTGCCGGGCACCGGGCACTGGTCGTTCCGTGAACAGGCAGATCGCGTTAATGAGGAGATTTCATCCTGGTTGGGCTTTCTTCTGACAAGACAGGTATCCGTGGAATAATGTAGAGAGCTGAACTGGGCTGTGACGTGGGAGTTCTCTTCCAGACGGCAGAGCGTGCAAGTCTCTGGGACGAGGCACGACTCGCAGGTGGCTTGGTCATAGAATATTCCTCAAAATCGAGGATGTTCCTCGCTGTTTTTGTATTGTGAAATTTTGGTAGCTAATACATGGTCTCGGATCTGGCCGACATTATGTCTTTCAAGGTTGTGCTCTTGATCCCCCACAGAGCCGAACGCGTTTCTCAGTGCCGGGGTCTATTCTCGCATGATAGAGTTAGGAGGGCATTCACAACTGCTTGAGCTCTTTTTCGGCATGTTACACTACCGCATGTAATGAGTCCCTCCAGATTTCGCTCTTGTGGTGCACATGTGATGCGAATGTTGCCTGGGTTTCTTGGAATTAATCTCGGTCTCGCTGAGTGTTCGTTTTATTTCATCCGCTGATTTCTTTTCAGAGGGTATACCATAGCTGCAAAGATCAATATAGAATGCCTAGCTGTATTGTATATATGCAGCCGCTTACCGAGGCCCCCGTACAGGATCGAGACACGAACGTTTCGACAGCCCCAAACTATCCAAATCCAGTGAGCCTTTTGCTCGTCGACGTCGCGACAGTCTATACAGACTGGATGCAGTGTGGTTGGGTCTGTACAGAGGGGAATGGACGCCCCGTTGTTCTGGGCATAAGTCTTTCCGGATCGGCAGATGAGTGTACGAGTTATGGCAGAGCCAATCTCGAGTGTGTTCTAATGTCGAGCGTGTTGTTTGTAACTCTGACCGGCGCCCTGAGGACACGCTATTAAGGAGAAGTATCGGGCTGACTTCGAAATGTAGTGGACACTGCGACAGGCAGGGGCTTGTGGTCAAGGGCTCAGCAAGCAAAAAACAGTTCAGGGTTTAAGGCAATTTTTATTTACATCTACATCAATAGCAGATGAGAAAGGCAAAGTATATTACGGCCAGAGCCACCGTCAGAGCCTCGGGTGCTGTTGTCACTTGTCTGGCTACGTGAGTATCCTTGTCCGCGTTGCTTTACCAAAGCTGTTGGAGGCAACGAGCCTCATGTCCATGTAGTACTCACTCTACTGGCCACACATGGCGGATGAACTCCTCCACGTCACCCAGAAACAACTCCGGTTGTTCCATGGCTGCAAAGTGCCCACCCTGCCAGACGATGTCAGTGTCTAGAGCCCCTGGGAAGGGAGAGGATCTGGGTGTCTTATTCAGGCCAGGCTTACCTTTGTATGCAGCCTATGCCATACCAGGTTTCCCTCTTTCCTCAGCCATGCTGCGGGCGTGGGGCCCAATTCGTGGGGAAACGAAGAGTATCCCAGTGGCTTCTCGCAGTAGTATTTCGGATCAGAGAGGGGAGGATGCAGACCAGGCGTACCGTAGGGCTGTGCAGAGAGATCATCAGCACAAGAAGGTCATTTGGCCAAGAGGAAGTGAGAAGGAGTGGAATCCTACCGTTCTATAAGGATAAAGTCCTCGGGCGATTGATTCAGTAAACCAGTACAGCGTGACGTTGTCGAGGATTTCCTCATAGTCGGGAGTCGTGCCGCTCCATTCAATGAATTTCTCGCCTATCCTACTAGATGAATTAGCAGCCTATCCACATCTTAGGCCGGAGAATTTGCTACCAAGACAGCAGTGCGAGCGGGCTCGAAGACAGGACATGGCCGATTGTTGCCGGTCTTGTAGTATGCTCCTGAAAATAAGCATTTCCCGACGTTAAGAACTTCTGCAAGTGCTGCAAACCCTGCCGCTCAGCATCACTGATGTCACTCTGCGAAACCCCCTCAGGCTCCTGGCCGATGGCGAAGTTCACTTGCTAGGTTAGCCCTGACCAACGGCGATGATGCCGTAGGGTAATACATACCGTGGATCGCTGAGTAGGCGGTTAGTGTTCAGTGGTTTTGCCTAATGGGAACTGTTGACGTGGAAACATACCATGGCATTCCTTGTGGTTGATAGCAAGGATCCAAGAGACAAAGGCTCCGATATCACCTCCCTGCGAAATATAGCCACTCCCAAAGCCTAACCCAGTCATGAGTTTATTCATGAGACGCCCAATATCTTCGGTGCTCCAGTCCTTGGTCAGTGGGGGACCAGACGACAGCGTATAGCCTGGCAAAGACGGGACGATAACGTGGTAGGGCAGATCCTCGGGAGAGTACTTCTGGCGCAATATCTCGATCACCTTCAGGAATTCAAGATGGTTCCCTGCTACTTTATCAATTGCGGAACGAAGGATGCAGCGCGCGACGAAGCTGACCGGGCCATCCATGTAGCAGGAGGAGAGGAATCGCATCCTCTTTGCGGGAGAACAAGGCCGCAAAATGGATGCGAAAGCTTTCTCCGTCATCATCCTGGATATTAGCAATGAAGTTTGGAAACGAGTTAATATAGTCTTCCCGTTGTCTCCTGAAGCGAGCAAAGTCAATTCCAAATCATAAACACCTAGTTCAACCGGTATTTTGGTGATTCGCAACAATTAGTAGCCAACTTACCAGTCGTAATTGTTCTCCCAATACTCTTTGGCTTTAGAGATCCAGTCGTGGGTAATCCCGAACTTGCCGTCAGGTTGAAGACTCTCGTAGGTTTTTGGCGCAAGCTTTGAAAGACGTAGAAGCTGTTTGAACTCGTCGACCTTCTCCTCTGAGATGTGCAGTTGGAACCTTTCAAGTTGAAGTTGGGCCGCTGCGGGAATCGTGTCGTACTCTGCCATCTTGAGGGATAGATCCGTCATGGTTCACGATCTTGATCTGAAATTCGCAATGTCAGTAGATGGGAAAGATGGACTAATAGAGTGCGGCTGGCTTTAGCATACAGGGTTGCTTGATGACAAAAGCCGACTCTTTTTTACGTAACAACGGCCCAGACGCTTCGGGCTCCGTGGCGCTGAGTCAACCGCTTCTCAACGGGGGATTTGGTCATCGATTGAACAGGTAAGCAACATTCCATGGCCATGACCTAAGTGCTCCGACTGGCTGAACCACTCCAGGGATGTCTAGCCTAAACAAAGTACATGGGGTGGTGGCTGGGCAGACGTAGGGTAGGATGGCAGAATCCAAGCACATGTTTCTGAACAGAAAGAACTCGTCAGTATCGAGGAAAGATGAATGAATTGTGGAGCTTGTTTGGCGGAGGGGTCCGAATGATGGATTAGGAGTTCTCGCATCAGAAGCCCTTCAGACACAGCTCAGCCTTCAGTCGAACGGAGAGCCGAAAAATGGACATGGACGGGGAAGACCAAAGTGACGAGCTGGGCCGTGAACCAACGCCACGCAAAGTACTGTTCTTATAGGGACCTTGGCCCCAAGGCTTCGAAGTTTCTCCTGGACGCCGACCGCGGTGAGGAACTCGGGCTTTGTGGCTTGGGTGCTAGAATGGCGGGAGGTGTCATAGCTTCCGCCCTCTGGAGATGGTAGAGAAGAGGGAAAGTAATTCTCGGACCCTCTTATAGAAGCTGCATTCTAGTTTGTGCTTGTCGCTTCCTATAAGTCGTCCCTCCCTGGCCCAAGCAGTCACTATACAGAGACGAACAGGAAACAACTAGAACGCTTTCAACTTCCAGAACTAGCTCGCTGGCAAATAGCTTGACTCAGATCCCCGGCTTAGTGTTGGGCAGCATCGGTAAAAGGCTCTACTCTCTCGGCCGACTTCCTCCGACTAGTAGGCGATATTTACTAATCTACGCGGTGGTGACTTGGATTACGAAGAAACTCTATACCGGAGCTATTAGGCCATTGATTCATGCCTGAGGCTGTTGAGTCTCACGTACGGTTTGAACACTCCTCGGAGGACTTAGCCAAGTTATTATTATCTAAAGATATTCTCTCGGCTTTGGTTGCAAACCGCCACGGTCTCATTACAAATTCCCCTTAAATTGCTCCGTAGAATGTTAATAATCCGCTCATCCATCTAACATTTTACGTAACTCTACCACGATGAAGCTTTTCTGATTAGTTATCACTTTTCCTTTACCACATCTTTATATATTAACCTAATTTCACTTATTCAACCCATTTCATTACTGGTTTCATTACTTTTATTCAATCCCTTCACCCTTCCAGAGGCATCACTTGTCGACACCACACGCCGCTTCCAGTTCGTTTTGCGGTTTCATCATGAACAAAGCCCTTGTCTTTAAAAAGATTCCCCAGGGTTATCCAAACCCCGGAGAGCATCTTGTTGTGGAACCGGCTTCTTACAGTGCTACGGTCTCAACGCCTGAGAATGGGGTGGTTCTCAAATCACTTTACACCAGCTTCGATCCTTATATGCGCGGGCGTATGAGGCCCGCACAAGGAAAGTCGTACGTCCCGGCTTTTCAGTTAAATCAACCTATACAAAGCACCAGTATTGCCGAAATTGTCAAATCAGACAACCCCGCCTTCAATACAGGTGACCTTGTTATTGGGCAAGTTCCGATCCAGGAATATTTTGCTCTCGAAAGCACACAACTCTCTGGCATCTCCCCCCTTTCAAACCCCCTCGGTATTGAGGACATAAGAGTTTTTCTCGGAGCCCTGGGCATGCCAGGCCTTACCGCCTATTCGTCATTGTATGAGATTGGCAAGCCCAAGAGCGGCGAAACAATCTTTGTTTCTGCCGCCAGTGGTGCAGTGGGACAGCTGGTGGGCCAGCTTGCCTTACGGGAGGGCCTGCGAGTCATTGGCAGTGTTGGGTCGGACGAGAAGCTGGCTTATATCACCAATGATCTGGGCTTTCATGGTGGTTTCAACTACAAGAAAGAGCGTCCTGCAACGGCGCTGGCTCGCCTGGCACCGCACGGCATCGACATCTACTACGAGAACGTAGGGGGCGAACATCTTGAGGCTGCTCTCGACGCCCTCAACAACTTCGGTCGGGTTGTCGTCAGTGGGATGATATCCCAGTACAACTCGGCCCCTTTTCCGATCACAAACATTACCAATATCATCTCCAAGCGTCTTACCTTGCGTGGATTTCTTTTTATGGACCCGGGCTTCGCGGATAAGTACAGCAAAGAGCATCAGACTAACCTGCAGAAATGGATCAAGGATGGTTCCATCAAAACTATTACCCATGAGACAGTTGGGATTGATCAAGCCGCGGATGGTCTGGTTGGTATTTTCTATGGAAAGAACTTTGGAAAAGCAGTTTTGAAGTTCTGATTAGTTCACTACTAATCACGAGGAATCGTGTGGTTGCGATAAATACGACCCGACTTGGCAGTAGGCAACCTTGCTGGCCTCTTGGCAACTTCTAGGACTTTGCACATTTTGCTGGACATAATTATGTGGCTCAATACTCCTTGTTCCAGTGAATTCGAGAATTGAACCAATATAGTGTACTTAGAAACTCGGCCTGAATCATAACACTGGGGTTTCCAATTTGTGTAAAAGGGCCGTGATTAGTACGTAGTTCGCAGTGGATTAGAGCCTCATCTCAACCGGAATAGTGAACGCCACGTCTCATAAAAGATAAGCGGATGGGGCGTATAGTTGTAATGACATCTTTGTGTTAAAGATGTATCATGTGATGGCTAGAAGGAATGCGTACTAGGTAGAGTGAGTTTTTGTTAGCAAGGGGTTAGCCTTAAGTCAAGTAAAGTTTAAGTAAAGCTTAAGACGAAGAGAAGTCAAGAGTGACAATTACGTACAAAGCCGATGATTACGTGATTTGGATGACGAGGCATGGGCAATCAGCGGACCTTTTACGTACAAATGAGCAGAGAGGAAAACCCAACTCTACAACGCTTCCAGATAACCCAGGACTTCTTACCTGTGAAAGATGGTCTTTTGCTTCGCTCCATTTTAGCCTCAACGTTGCGGTTAAGATCTCTAACGTGGTCCTTCATCTCATATCATCGAACTTTCTCTCGAGCACCCTAAGCGATTCCATCCAAACGTTACGAAACGTTGTTATTTTATGCTCCTTTTCTTCGTAGTAAAGGGCCAGTATGAAACGAGCATGCGACTCTTGTTACAAGAAAAAGGTACGTAAGGAGCTATCATACTGCGAAGGTGTCTTGTCTTTCCTACCCCTGGTGATTAAAACTGCAGGGGGCTTTCCCAATCAAGTCTAAATATCAGCTCACCCTTTTAATAACATCAGATACAATGTTTCAAGTTAGACCCAGAGCCTCGGTGCGATGAGTGCATGTATCATGACGTGGCATGCACATTCGATCGTTTGCGAGGAAGGCAAAAGAACGGGAAGACTCGGTCAGTTTGCAATAATCCCAATGCTTTGTATCGGTATTAATCCCTGCACATCAGGTCAAAGTCTTCAGCATCTTCAGTCGGACAGGGGAAAAAGGACAGTCTTTCACAGCGCCTGACCCAGATCGAAAATGCTATTGCTAGGCTCGTTACCCGTGGAGATAGAACAAGGTCGCCTTCAAGGGAGTTTCTTTTACCAACGACTCCATCAAGCAATACGAGATCTGGGGCATCGTCAGTCAACACCGAGTCACCCGACGGGTCCATGACACAAGAGCCAGTAAAGCCCGGACCTGATAACATCTATGCCCCTGCTGAGGCTTCCTACGGTCAATTTTATTTCGCTGGCCACTACATCGGGTACCTCAGTTGTAACGGCGGTCTTCCTTCCTTCACTCAGAAAGGGTTGGAATGGATCTCTTCACGAACTGGAGGAGACGCTTCATGCTCAAGACTGGCTCAACTAGGAGCTGAACATGAGATGCCATCCCGAACTCTGACTTATAACTTGCCAGTTATCGATCGTCAAGGGTACTTCAACCTTTCCGAGGCAATGCCGGACCGATCTATAAGCGAGAGATTGCTACGCGACTTCAAGGGAAGCGTCTTCGGCATCGTGTTCCCCGTCATCGATCAGGTACTCTTCATAGACACTCTTGACCTAGCCTATCAGCCAAATGATGGGCGAATCACCGTGGAGCGCATCACGTCCACCGCGTGCGTCCTGGCTTTCCTCTCTGTTGCATTTTTCTTTCGATCCGAGTCTGCAGATGACACTGATATTGACACCGCTTTATGCGCCGCCATATCTCATCGTTTCTTATCGGGCCTCCAGAAAGAGATGAGCATCACCAGTCTTCAAACAGTTTTATTTCTGGTGAGTCTATCTTTTTGAATCAAATCGTTTGAGTTTGCTACTAATATACCCATGCTTCTTTGCTGCTGTTCAGCACTTCCATCAAACGCTCCGTGGTAACATGAACTTGGCTTCGAAGTTACTGGCAGTTGCATACCGAATGACAATTTCCATGGGTGGACATGTCAACCTTCCTGTGAACTCAACTGAAGAAAACCTTTCACGTGAAGAGCGTGAAACTCGCCTCCTTCGAACAGTGTTTTGGCTATGCTACGTTCTTGACAAAGACGTTGCGCTCCGCACGGGGCGCCCGCCCATTTTCCCTGATGAGCTCTTCAATCTGACTCTGCCAGATGGCTATGAGAATCTTCACATCAGGTGTCAGTCTGGCTGGACTCCCGAAACGACAGACCAGCCCCTCCACGAAACCCAGATGCCAACTTTCCCGGGCGATATTCGCCTCAGTACGCTCAAGGGGAAGATATCACGCTCTCTCTATTCGATGTCAGCTCCCGCAAAAACAGAGGCAGAGCTTCTCCGAGACGTTCGTGAGCTAGACGAAGAACTAGAAGATTGGAGAATGTCCCTCCCGATGCATTGCCGTCCCGCACTATCCATTCCCAACGAATTTCAGATGGCTTCAAGTTGGAAACTGGATGAGAGCGTGCGCCATACCCTCCTGCACCTTGAGTACCATCACCTTATAACGGCAATTCATCGAGCCTCTGCGAAATGCCCCCTGGGACCTGAAAACAACAACGCTAGTCGGAGTGGTGACGTTGGTTCGAGCCTCACTCTCTCTACTGAGGCTAGTCGATCAACTCTTGTGTACTTCAGGGCCGTCATCGTTGAACTTATGGACGAATCATTATGGTATGTTTTTGAATATCGTTGATTATTGATCGCTGTTCGTGTTGTGTTCTTGGCGTCGGGCGTAGTACCGACCTTTACGTGATACAAACTTTTAATAACGCTCGCTAACCACGTTGCAGGCTTATTATCTTTTATCCTATATCGGCGTTATTAACTATATTTTGCAATGTTCTCGCGAATCCCCTAGATCCGCAGGCCAAAGCTGACATCGAACTCCTCCGGTCAACCGCGAAACTCATCAAGGCCATGCCAAGACGAAGGTTAGCACTCTATGGAACTCGACGTATTGATAGTATTATCGCTTTTGTAGACGAGCTGATACAACTGGGAAACTCTGCTATTTTCTACCAACGGAATGGAGGCGGAGGGCTTGTGTAACAGGGAGATGAAGTTGTATACTATTCCCACTTTTTGTGAAATCTTTGTCTCTTTTCCTGCACCTTCTTTTCTTTTCTTGTATCTAAACTATATACTTTTTGTGTCACCCATCACCCTATCTTATCTAAGTGAACTTGATTAAATAAGAACTCCAACGCCCTTAGCACTGCGTTGTTCGGCTTCTTCGCTTCCATATCATAGTTAGTATAAATGCAACGGTTGTCATCAAGGTCGATCTTTAGGAAGGTCCGCTCAGAGAGGAGTTCGATAGTACAGATAAGGACTAATGAAAGAACAATGATGAAGAGCACGCTCACAAAGTTTGCAAAGAACTGCTTAGCGCTCTGAGCCATGCGATATACGACCACACAGCAAGATAAAACTCGACAGCGATAATCGCGACGCTGCAGATGAGTCACGGGATATCTTGGGTAGGCCTGCCCTAGGCAGCTCAGGCCTTTCTCATACGGATGTTAGTCGAGCAGATCATTCGCCAACAAAACAAACTGAACGGGGAGATCGGGTTCGACCGCTATTTGAAGACCTCGGCGCCTTCCGGAATAACACTAGGGACAATGGCAAACAAAGGACGGCGCGAGGCATTAGCCTTCATCAACCGCTTAGGCCTCATGCCAAGATGCGCGAGTCCAACAAGTGTACGAGAAGCGCTGTAGATAGTGATGAGATAAGGATGACAGCATTGGCAATGTGTGCAAGAGGTTCCAGCCGAGCATTTCTATAAGCAAGCACAAAAGGCGATGCGTTGGTGCCGCCCGCGCCGAAGAGGTTGGGATCCTTGGAGTCGACCGTGATGATGGTTATGAGAGAGCCGAGGAGATAGAAGAAAGCGAGTCGAAGCCAGATGGAACCAACCAACCAATTTTCGTACACTTTGGGGGTTTTGAACCTCGCAAGCGACTTGACAAGCGTTCTCTGAACCAGACTTTAAAAAGGCTATTTCATAGCCAGTATTGTCTTATCTATCGTTGCCGACCCTTGCGGTCCGTGGCAAAGTTGCTATCAAGTTGGAAGAATACCGGGCGAAGACCTCGGGAGGCCAAACAGCCGGTTTGCCCTTTTACTAGGTCATCTCGACGAATATCGGCAATCCACAGCATCTCGGACAAAACAAGCCTTCATCTTTGCAGTTGGAGGTGAATCTGATGCAGCGAAACGGATCCCCTCTGACAACATTTTATCAAACGAATATTAGCGCGTGCTGGGAGAGATCAGCGAAATACTCAAGCCGATACACCTTCAGACGATTCGAACATAGGGCTGAGGAAGGGAGACGGTCACGGACGGCTGCGGGAGGCGTTGATGGGAATGGAATACCTCTTGGAGCACTTGGAGGCGTGGAAGAGCTTCTACGATGAGGTCACAGTTGAGACCAAGTGCGACCAATGCGACCGACCTAGATGGCGTTGGGCCAACGGGCAAGGACTCTGAAGGGATAATTACTGCCTTAAGACCTTAGGGTATAAATACCCTCCTTCCCTTATACTTGCATCTATAAGAATAAGGCAATTGTTTATATATTAACTCAAGCTCGAGATGATACTGCATATAAGCCATGGCCTGCCCATTGTTGAGTTCGATGACGCCTCCAAGAGGATTTGTCGGGCACAATATAAAAACACAGTTATTAACACATAACAGCATTGAAACCCAATGCTGTAAAACACCGTAACCTTGAATGGCCTGCCCATAAAAGCATAGATCAATGCATCATAGCTATAAACAACAGTACTTTCACAAAACAGAGGCATTATACCCAATACCACGCAATGGCCCCATTGCATATGACATCTCATGGAAAGTGTTCCCGGTTATCGTCAGATTCGTGCCTTTTTTGGCCCCAAGAAAACGCCGACTGCGCTCAGCCGAAGGGCGTTAGGGTTGAATCGATCCGAATATAGCTTCATCATCTCCGCAACCACTTCCTTCGCATCCTTAGGGTTCTTTTCAAGCACACGTCCAAAGTCCTCTACGTACTTCTTGGTTAATGCCAGGTGCCAAACTCCGTCAATCTCCTCCGCCTGTCTATGGCCTGGAACGACATAGGCCGGCTTCAACGCTTCAACTTTCTCAATAGCTCGGATCCATTCCTCACGTTTAGTCTTTATGTTAGCTTCGAAAAGCATCTGATATACTTATCCGTAGACAACATCACCGCAAACAGCAAGCTTAAGATTCGGCACCCAGAGAATAGTAAAGTCATAGGTATCAGAGTGACCACATTCGATAGCCTAGAAGACCCAGCGGTCTTAGAGCTTAAACTATAGACGAGAGCTCTCAGAGAGCGGCTGCGCTAACTTAAAAGGCTTATAAATCTGCCCCGGGAATCGATACTCCCACGTCTCGCTAAAGTAGGGTTCCTAAATCTGCTATTCCATGTGCTTCACCGTCGCGCTGGTGGCTACAGGAATTGCCACAAGGAAACACTCGAGAAGAAGTGGTATACCAAAGAAGTAGTCGCCATGGCCGTGGGTAATATAGATATAGGATAACTTGCGATTAAGAGCAATCCTAACAATCCAATCGATAAGGCCTTCGGTCTATTTAATTGTGATGGGAGTGTAGACGAGAACAGCTTCTTCTGCTGAGTAGACCAAAGTGCACGAGATTAGGGACCAAGGCCCAGTAGAAGAAGCCGGCGGTGGTCTGACAGCAGGAGTAGGAGGGGCAACGTAAACAGCGGAGCGTAGTTCGGCCATAGCTGCTTAATATTCTGCCATATACGTCAGTATTATTCCCAGAAGACGACCAGAGGCAGAAGACGAACGAGTTCAGTGTGTCGTGATGTCTTTCAAAGTCAACGTCTGTCATTGCATCCAGGCATGGTCTCCAAGGCCAATTTATGCCTTCAGTTCGCCCCTTGGTGATGGGATCATGGGTGTGCTCTCTCGCTCGGCTGATCACTAATCCATTACCCAAAGATATGCCATTCAACGCAAGATAATCGCCATCGACCAGCCTACTACGTTACACACCAAACGCGGGGTAATGTTGCAACTCCGTCGGGAGTTCATCGAAGGTTGGCTTTTCAGATAGGGGCTGGTTTACGATCACTAATCAGAGCCTCCCCCTCCTCAATGATATTGCTAATCATCTTACCAAAATAGCCTCGGGCCTCGGCGGTTGTATACTGAGTCTGCCGACGCGCCTAGTTGCTTGTGATTCTATATTAGAAGACTCACAGAGTATTATACCGCCAAGTTTATAAACGTCACAAGGACTTCATCAGTTAATCTCAATCAAAGACGTCCACTCCATCTCGCTCTGACTCTTCGCGTTGATATACTATTCTATACTCTATACCCTTGAAGTCCAAGATATCTGCAATATGCCTCGATGGACACTCGAAATCAACTCTGGTACTTTTTCTAAGTCCGAGAAACAAACGATTGCCAACGAAGTTATTCAGATCTACATGGATCTCGGCCCACCCAAGTTCTGGGTCAATGTCTTCTTCCACGAACATGACCCCGAGAACTTCTATATCGGCACGGAATCCTCCAACAACGTGTTCGTAGTCATCAATCATGCTGCGAAGCCCTTCGACTCGGAAGAACAGCGTCTCAGCTTCCTAGACCGAGCGAAATCGATCCTCAGAACTTTCTTGGAGCCTAAGGGCCTGGGTTAGGAGTTTAACATACATAAACATCCATCTTTGAACTGGAGAATTAACGGGATGGTCCCTCCGGTGACGAATCCGGAGGTGTTGAAAGAATGGGTTGACAAGAACGAGGCTATACCCTACTAAGGGCAAGGTAGTATCGAAACCTGGGAGAAAACTGGATGTATCTAGGCATTGAGGAAACTTGGGGACATTGATCCTTCTGAATTCTCAGAGCAAAGTCGGCTGTGAAGTAGCAAGGTAGCATTTGCATAAGTAGTCCAAATAACTTGTGACTTGATGACCGATGGGCATTCAACCTAATTAAGTTGCCAAGTGCAATCCCGCAGTATCAAGTTGTGAGGCTAGATATCACGAATCGAATGACTTTTGGTAAACAGAATAGAATGATGAGCTCATTATTTCTAACCCGAGTTACCCCGCACAGCGAGAGCGACGGCTTTGTAGGCATGTTCGTTTACTTTACGGGATGTTTCGGAGGTTATGGTAGCAGTAAGACAGTTGGCTGAGGTATGAACCTGCTGTCGAATAAGCTATAAAGTCCGGCTCTCTCCGGTGCATCCTTCTGACATGCTCATCCATTTCATAAGACCTCCAACACCATGCGCCAGGACGTTCAAATCAGCACTCATGACAAAGTCTTCCTTCGGGGCTTTTTCTTCCCCGCCGGGACCAATGCTCCAGTGGTAGTCATGTCTGCAGGGGTATGCCTCCTATCGTCTCCATCGATTTTGGCCGATTGAACTCTAACAGCATGACCATTGTAGTTGTCCGGAATCAAGGAGAATTTTCTAGACATCTTCGCCGAAAGATTTCAGCAGGCAGGCTTTGCAGCACTCCTATATGATCACCGGAACTGGGGGGCAAGCGAAGGGAGTCCTCGGCATCATTCGAATCACTATGAGCAAACTCAAGATGCCCACGACGTGATTCATTTTGTGTCGACACTCCCAGATATCGATCCGGAACGTATTGCGATATGGGGTTCTAGCTTCTCTGGAGGCATTACCTTGATCGTCGGCGCGGTCGACCCACGCATCAAGACGATAATCACTCAGGTGCCCTTCGTGTCGGGCAAGGCGACAAGGGAGGCTCTGCCGAAATCTGTTCTCGCCAAGATCTATACTGACCGTGGTGAAACGTCTGCATTGGAGCCAACCTACATCCCCATCTTCCCAGCATCACTCGAGGAAGCTCAAACGGCGGGAAATGGAGCTGTGATGGGGACGGAGGAGTGTTGGCGTCATCATTAAATTGTTAAGACGATGGGGCATGAGAAGGAGAACAAGATCACTCTTCAAGACATGTTCCACGCAATCCGGGCTGAGCCTAGCGCCTTTATCACACAGATCTCACCAAAACCACTGTTCATGGCGGTGAGTCTTCGAGATTCCGTGGTAGCTCCGGAAGTTCAGCTGGAGGTCTTCCGCAGTGCCGGTGAACCAAAGGAGCTGCTTGAACTGGATTGTGGCCACTTTGATGTCTACCGGGGCAGTTATTTCGAGCAGAACATCTCCGCCCAGATCGACTTCATGAAGAAGCATCTTTAGGGCGAGATAATGGTGCTCGGCGATGTGGTAGCAAGCTTTGGCCGTATTTTCAACAGATCGAAGTATGTAGCTCTTACAATACTCAATATGGTAGCCAAGGAAGTACTATTAGGCTCCTATTCTTTCTCTGAGATAATGCCGAGGTTTTTTCCTGCTCTCGGCAGTACACATGGTTTCCTCCACATTGCGAACGTCGGAACCGAGGATAAGAGGCTTCGTCAGATTACAAAAGAGCAAGTCTAGTGTGAGTATGATGAACGATACCCCGCGACGGGAACCAGCTCCTGTACGTCATAACCCCGAAGGGGGTTACATCTTGTCCAGCTCGAGAAAGTGTTTGCCGAGGCTTCTAGGTTTGGGTTTCCAAAAATGGATAGCTCCCGAGGGAAACCGGTGAGGGGAAGCATGAAATTGGTTCTCTAAATAGGCTACTGTACAGATTCCAGTGAGGAGTACATAAGTTGCCGTAGAGAACAACAGATCTCTTCTTCTTTTGGTCGGCTCTTTGATATCCAACGGAAATGTTATGTAAAGATAGCCGACTTACAAATGGCTTGCTCTCAATGCATCTATTCCACATATAAACTCCGTCGGAGGTTACAATGGTGTGAAAACACCGACGGAGTTTTCTTCTCTATATCTAATTATAACCATATCGGCCTCTGCACCATTCATTGCTGAGATACATGACACTTCAAAGAGCCCACTATCTTCGTCTGTAACCATCTCAACTGGCAGACCTTTCTACTTTGTCTTCAAACATACTCTTCAGTCCGCTTCCACCACGGCTTTTGTTGTCATGCCTAAGTGGGTGATTCATCATACTGCGGATGCCTTCACCGCCGCTGAGAAACAGCGAATCGCACAAGGCATGACGGAAATTTATTCCTCAGTCGGACTACCGCGTTTCTATTCCCACGCCCACTTCATCGAGTTTCCGACAGACCACATCTATTCCGGAGGTGAACCGTCCCATAGCCTAGCCACCATCGCGATCTATCACGTCGCCCGCACCTTCGAAAATCCGAAAATCTAAGACTTCTTCATGAAAGCATTTAACGATGTTATGCGACCTGTTTGCAAGCCGAAGAATATCCTTTGGGAGTCGGCCATTTATGAGGGAGCGGTTGAATATTGGAGAATCAATGGGTTGATTCCCCCAGCTCAGGGGTCTGAGATAGAGAAGAAGTGGACAGAAGCAAATGCTATTGTGGGCGAGGAGGAGATGCTTCGAACTCAGCCTCGGCCCTGACTGTCACGGTCCGGCTGGCAATAAGGGCATTTGAGTTGAGCTCACGCAGCGAAGGAGAGAATTTGATTCTTCGATATTGATTTTTGTTTATCGTGATTGTTAGGCCAGATGTGATGACGCTTTGAAGGGGCCACCTCGGTCATAATATATTCTTCCATATAATACTTCCTACAATACGTCACCCGACCACGCGCCCTAACCCAAGACCCGAAGCTTAATTCGCCCGCCTAACTATTCAGCTCTGCTTCTATTAACTCAGAGAGCTCGATGTCGGCGTTGCTGTTCTTAATATGGGTTGTTATTATATCTATGTTAGCTGAATTGCTAAACTATATGTAATTATAAGAAAGGAATTACTATTTAAGATATTAATAAGAATAATAAACTTCTTAAGCTTTATTATAGCTATATTATTAGTATAAATAATAGTTCTAAGAGTGAGATTAGGCATAATAGAAAAAAATATAGTAATAAATATATAATAGCATTAAAAACCAATGCTTTAAATACTATAACCTTTAAGAGTTATAGCTCTATATCTCAACTCGAATTTTATTAAAACAACTCCCTCCTCGCTACCGGACTGGGTATGATCCAGCTGCTTCCACATAAGCGCAGCTTACCGCTGCTTCTACATAGTGCCAGCAGGGACTCTAATCATTAGATCGTCTCTAGCCCCTTCTACCTTGATCCGTTGAAACCTTAGGCCTTGGTGCGTCGCTCCCACTCGTACAAAGCCATCATGAAGGGTCCCACGCCGCGGGTGTCGTCGGGAACAATAGGAACCTCAGTGTAGTACTAGAAATGACACTTAGCAAAATTGACTCAAGAAAAGAATAGGGAAAACATACCTTGAAAGAGGCGTCGCTGTTCAAGGAGCCGACCTCGACAGTGCCCTCCCACGTAATTGTGCCGTTAGCATGCTCTGTGACAAAGTCGTTGACGAGATGCTTGTAGGCATTAGCAGCGGGCTTCGCAAAAGTCCTCTGATCCAAGTATCCGCGTCGAAGACCGGCAAGCAATCCGTAGGTGAACATGGCAGAGGCAGAACTCTCGAGGTAGTTACCCTCAACACCGGCATACTGCTTGTTCATGACCAGCCACCAACCGTGGCTCTTGGAATCTTGGGCCTTGACAAGAGCCGTCGCAAGCTGCTTGTAGTAGCCGCGAAGGCGCTTGTAGCCGGCGTGAGACTTGGGGAAGACGTCGAGGACCTCGATGAGCGACCAGATGTACCAACCGACAGCTCTGCTCCAGACGATGGGGGAAGCTCCATTCTCGGGATCAGCCCAGACAGCTGTCTTGCTCTCGTCAAAGCCATGAACGGGAAGCCCAGTCTCCTTCTCAATGGTGACTTCCTGAATCTTGTCCCACTGCAGAACAATGTCGTCCCAGGCGGTAGTGTTGTCGGCATCAAAGAGGGAGGTCCAAACGGCATAGAAGGAATCGGCCATGAAGATGCCGTCAAGCCACATCTGGTCCGGGTAGGTAGGAGATCGGTGCCAGAAGCCTCCAGTGGGAGTTCGGGGATGCTGGTTGAGTCTGTCGCGGATAAAGTCGGCTCCGGTTCGATACTTTTCCTCACCAGTCTCCTGGTACCAGTAAAGAAGGTTCATGGCAATGCGGTAGTTGTCGAGCGAGTACCTGGTCATGTCATAGTTGACAATGGACCCGTTTGGTGCGATGACGAGATCGTCAATCTGGGAGCGGTACCACTCCAGAAGGGTCTCATTCTTGGTCAACTCGTAGGCTGCCTCGTAGCCCTCGTAGATCACACCTCGACCATACCAGTATGCTCTCTGGGTTTCATGGTTGTTGCGGATCCAAGAATCAGCCATGCGGGCGAGCAGCGTGTCAGCTGCAACCACGTTGGCGGCGGCCAGAGTAGCACAGAGGGTCTGGAACTTCATGGTTTCGGATATGAACGATCGATAGATGAAGATCTAGAAGAGGTGGCTTCGAGATTGGCTGGATGGGCGGCTGCAGAGGACTTTATCATCTAGCTCAAACAATTTTGCCCTGTGCACCACTCCACCAACTGTCTCCAGGTTCAGACAATTCTTCCGTGGCCAGACCACGAAGATCCTCCCTATTCAGCCATCAAATTTGGCAGTTGGGTTTGTAGGCTTACACTTGCGTGATTTTCAGGGGAGACATAACCAACAGTTGTTTCATGTTGATCAATTCCCGCCCTCTGTTGCATTCGGACTACGAAGGCTGTGCCCGTTTTCCCACCACTCACAGGATAGCCATGGCTCCGCTAGACAGGGTAGCCTTAGAAATATGCATGAACCGCAGTCCGAATGTTTCCCGATGTGGCAGAAACAAGGGACGTGCCCGTAGCCCCTTGTTATTAAACGTTGAAACTACGAAACTCTGTCCGGAGTATGCTTCCTTTCTAGCCCCGGGAAGGCCGGTAACGCGTATGTCTTGTGGATCATTATCCCTTCTCTACTCATTGGTGCGCGTGATCTTTCGTCACCAATTGGTGGCACATGTTGAGAGGTATATGTGGCATCATTCAAGAGAAGCCAAGAAAGAAGAGTAGGAAATACATGAGCACGATCAATGACAATCTGTAAGCAACCTTGTTCATCACATAAGTAAGAAATTCCCACCAACATCAGTCATCTGCCTTCTCTTGATGCATCGCATGTACTTTCCCCTCGTCACTGAGAACCGAGTCCCTCCGTCTTGGCGCCATGATTGCGGCCGCAGTATCCCAGTACATGTACGTTGACTCAGCCACATCCCCGTCATTCTCTTCATCAGATCCTACTTTGATGATGTGCCAATTCGCCCTCTCAAAGCGCTCACGGCATTGAGAGCTCATGCCAGCAAACCGGATCTCAACGCCTTCTCCAGCGTACGTTTTCAGGGCTGCAACCATGTTCCGCAAGTGAGTGACGGCAGTCGTGTCAATCATGTTGACACGCGTAAAGTCAAGAACGATGACCCTGATCTCTGGGAGCGATGAAGTACCGTCTATGCCAGCTTGTTTGCGCAGACGAGCCACTCTCTTCTCGCCCACCACAGACCAATTACGCTCTGTTTCAAGACCGTGGCTTCCATTGTAAACTGGCGCATGGAAGGTCTGGATGTCGTCCAAGATCTTGGATGTGTTGCGGAAGGCGTTGGGGAAGAAGAGGGACTCGTTGAATGTGAATACCCTCATGTCCCGGGGAATATTGTGTGCAGCAGAATGTCCATCGCTGAGTCTCTGGGAGCTCCCAGCTCTTGACTCGACGTCACTTCCAGTTGAAGAAAGTCGCGTAAACACCTGACGCAACAACACATAGACGATATTAAACCCAACAGCGCATCCAATGCCGACCTCACTTGAGACAAAGAGCGTCACCCAAAGGGCAAGCATTGATGAGATAAAATCCGCCAGAGACGTCTTCCAGTATCGGTAAAAGGTTGATGGGGAAGAAATAAGTCCCCAGACGGCAGTGATGATGATGGCAGCCAGCGTCGCTTTGGGGATCCAATAAAGAGTCCCTACAAGCTCATAGACACAGACAAGAACAACAGCCATGGTCACGACTCCAGAAAGTGGTGATTTGACGTTGCATGAAGAGTTGACCGCTGTCCGGGACATGGCACCACCAACACCCATGGCATGGAAGAAGCTGTTGAAGAAGTTGGTGACTCCGAGGTAGCAAAGCTCTTGGCTCTGGTCCGACGTGTAGTGGTTCTTGACGGCAAAGGCTCGAGCAATAGCCAGATGCTCAACTGCGGAGCCGATAAAGACAGCGATGCTGCGACCGGCAATCTCGGGAATCAAGTCCTTTCTTGGCATCCTTGGCGCCTGTTGACCTTTGGACTGAACCTTGACAACATCAAAGAGATAATCGTCTCGGTTCTTATTGACGGCATAGCTCACTCCCGTGAAGAGAACAAGAGCGAGGAAAGCCCTGGTGATGGACAAGAGCCAGATGACGCGATTCTTTTTGCCCCATCTCTTCCCAGACTTATCCAGTATGGTCAGGAACAGTATACTCGTAAATCCAATGAGACATGCCCATCCATTGGCGTTGGGTAGCTCATTGAAGATGTCATGAATTTGCCGGGCGGCGCCATCTCCAACGTTGTCTTCTCCCAGGAGAGAGTCCATCTGATTGAGGATGATGGTGATGGCAATCGCGGTAATGAAGCCGCTGAGCACAGGGAGGGAGATAAACTCTAGCAAGAACCCAAGCTTGAGAAATCCGAGTGCCATGCCGTAAACGCCCATCATGAAAGCTGTTGCGGATGCAATCTCAGATGGGGTCCATCGGTCTTGAAGAGCGTGAACATTTTCAGAGGTGAGCAAGCCAATGAGGGAGGTTGGTCCCGTTGATACATCTACTAAGAGTCAACTTGACGATCTCATGTCTCGAGCGAGATGCACCAACTAACCTTTCGTAGAACCCATAAAGGCGTAAATCACGGCCGGCAACCAGCTAGACATCAACCCGTACTCGACAGGGATGTTTGCGATCTTGGCATACGACAAGCCTTGCGGAATCAGCATGAGACCCAGTGTAAGACCCGCTATCAGGTCAGTAACGAGCCATCGCAGGTTATATCTCGGCAACCAGCCAATGATGGGTAGCTTGTCAGCCAGATATTGGACAGTGCCGGAGGGTAGGGATCTGGCCCCGGAAACGCCAAGCCGGGCGGCTCGGTTCCAAGTAACATCGGTTTTGAGATCTGACTTTAGAGTATCAAGGAGCTTCATTGCGAGATGATTCAAGGTATTGGTGGAATAAGAGAGATGGGAGTTGATGAGAAAGTTTGAGCTTCTGGCATAAGAGAACAGATCGATATAAGTATGGAAGACGCCTTACACTGCTCCTGTAACCGTATGTATCCCAAAACACCACCACACGCTCTTGCATTATCTACTTTCCATAGATAGATCCTACACAATGTCAGATGACGGCAGTGATGGACTCGAGGTTACACACCATGGGCAAACCTCAGGTTGCAGCATCTGGTCGCGGCCATTGGCCACACACCACCATGACCGAGCCACTGTGCCCTTCATTGGATAGCGGCACGCGGCGTCGATGTGATTCCTGCAATCGGCCATATTTTTCTACCGAGTGAAACCCTGGCCTTGAGATGTGTGGTAGCAATGCCGAAGGCCGAGAGAAGAGCTTGATATGCCCGTCAATTCACTAGAATCTCGAGAGATCTGATCTATGGGTTGTGATGCATATGCCGTGTGTGCAAAGGTTCCGGTGATCACGACGACTTGAGAAACCACAAGGCAGATCGCGCTCGGACTTTATCTACCTATCTGAGACTAGGGGAATAAATACGGGGTCCTTAATATCTACGCGATATATATCAGCTTTCACTTCTTTATAATAAATACTAACTTAACATAAAGTTACTATAAGAAAATAATAAATTAACCAGCCTAGACTATGCGAGGTTAAATAATAAAGGCCTAGAATAGTTATTTAGCCTGTTAGTAGAGATAGCTGACTAATCTCGGGGTTTAAAAAAAGGCCCGGCTTATTAGGAGTATGTAGCTCTGGTATTATTTTTTAACCCCGAGAGCTGGCCAACTGATTATAAAAATGCCTTATTAATAGCCTCACTTTCTCACATGGATAAGGTAGGGATAATACAGTATTGCCTATTCTTAGCAGCGCCTAACTCTTATTTCTCTTTAACCATTTATTTTTATTACTTTATTGGGTAACTTGCTTCAAACGGTCGAGCTCTAGTCATGGCCTCCCACGAGCCCCCAGTCGCGGCCCCTTCATTGCCCCGCCCGACGACGAACGAAGGCCCTCTCACGTCTTCCCTGCCCGAACATAGCTGGCTCCCTAAGCTGGATGCTCTTCACGGCAAAGTTCTCGAGAGCTACGTAAAGAGAAACCCCACATCCAAGGCTCAGTTCGAGGATGCAGTCAAGTATCTTCCTGGTGGCAATACACGTTCTGTTCTTCAGTATGGACCTTTCCCATTGGCCATGGCCTCGGGACATGACTGCCACGTCGTCTCAGTAGATGGCACGGAATATCTGGATCTTGTTTCTGAGTTCTCGGCGGCCTTCTTTGGTCATTCGCACCCCGACATTCTCGAGGCAATCGGTAAGGCTGTCAACAAGGGTCTTAACCTCGGAGCCTCGAACCCGGACGAGGTTGAACTGGCAAAATATCTAGTCAACCGCTTCGCGAGCATCGAAAAAGTCAGGTTCACCAACTCAGGCACCGAGGCCAACATCATGGCTATCGGCTTAGGTCTTGCCCATACTGGGCGGAAAAAGGTAATCGGCTCTGATCAGGAATGCGAGAATTTGCGGCATTAATGCTGACCTTGCTGTCAGTTCCTCGCATTTCAAAACGGATACCATGGCGCCTTCACTCACTTTGGTTCCGCAAGTAAAGGCCTCAATCTTCCTTATGACTTCGTTGTCGCCCAGTATAACGTCACAACTCCAAATGACCATCTCTTATCAGAAGAGATAGGTGCCATCATTGTCGAGCCTATGCAGGGCGCTGGCGGTATGATCCCGGCCACAACAGAGTTCCTTAGATGGGCACGAAACGCGGCGGACCGCATTGGCGCTGTTCTTATATACGATGAGATTATCACGTCTCGCCTGCACTATGGTGGGCTTCAGGAATATCACGGTGTCTTCCCCGACTTGACCACCCTCGGCAAGTATCTTGGAGGCGGCTTCGGGTTTGGAGCATGCGGTGGTCGCGAGGACATCATGGCTCATCTCAACCCTGGGGGCTACTTTCACTCAGGCACCTACAATAACAACACGTTTTCAATGGCCGCTGGAGTCGCAGCTAGCAAGATCCTGACGCCGGAGAAGATCCAAGCGGCGAATGCTCTCGGTGACAAACTCAGGGACGGAATCAACTCGATTACCGGCCGTCAGAAGTTTCAGTTGCTCGCGGCGAGTGGATACGGTAGCTGCGTTGGCGTACATTTTCATGGTCCGGCCGAGGCGATGCTCAAGGACACGTTCTTCTTCTACCTTCTGCACAATGGTGTTTACATCGGCAAGAGAGGTTTCTTATCCATCAACATTACTCATGACGAAGGACATATCGACCGTGTATTGGCCGTGGTAGAGGCATTTCATAAGGAGCTGTTTGAGTAGTTACATTAGCCCAAATAGAGACTTTGCCGTTACTCTAATTGTGCCGTTTGTGTCTCGCTCCCTTTCCATGAAACTAGAAGACGGCAACGCGCTAGAGCAGCTGGCCTAAAAAAGGAAAACGATATGTAAAGGTAAAGAATTATTAGCCTAGTAAGGAGTATATATAATAGTAA
>JAANQP010000506.1:0-128080 GCA_011320165.1 Fusarium protoensiforme | reverse complement strand
GCCGACAATGCGGTCGGGCGCCTTGAGCCAGCGCTCGAGGAGGAGGACGGAGCGGCCCTGGTTTGCGAGAGCGTAGGCGATGTTGCAGCCAAACACGCCGGCGCCGACGACGACGACATCGGCTTCATGGTATTGCTCGCGACGGCGAGTCTGCGACTCGGCGGTTGTAAGTATCGCAGCCATGATTTCGAGGCAGGAGGCGAGATGTCGATTGTTCGAGTCCTTTGTCAAGGAGGCGTTCGATTGGCGGTGGGGGGAGGGTCCCTTTTATCAATCGCGAATCGGGGGGGGTGGGAGGCGAGAAATTGGATGGTTTTTCGGATCGCCCCGAAATTAGGAGAAGGTCGTAAGAGGATTACAAGCGAGAGAGAGGTAAAGAGTAGTCGACGAGGAAGAGAAATGAGGCGTAAATAAAGAGGAAGAGCGAAGAGGTAAGGTTTTAAAAGAGTCAGGTCTTTTTTTGAAATTGGCCCCAAGAGGTATCTCCGAAGTAAGGTAATCGAAGTAAAGTAGGTTGATATCGGGGGTCGGGCAGTACCGTTCCGGATCAATGACGCTTTGAAGGAAGCAGGAGCACAACCAACGGGGGTAACTGGGTGCACAATCACATCAATTGATGCAGGAATATGGGCAATTGAGCCGTTTTAAACGTGCAAGAGGATCGAGGACATCAGCGACAACGAGCCTCTCTCCCCCCCTCTCTTTTCTACCCGCAATTGGCCGGACATGCGCCGTTTATAGGGATCCTCTCTCTCTCTGCGAGAAGTCCTCCATCCTCTGTGGGATTGATGGCGGGCCTCTCTGGCCTGTGATGATTTCTCCCACCTCCAGGATGCCAGTCCAATTAGCCTATGAGCCGTCCCTGATTCGCAGGCTCTGCCCCATGACCTTCAGGGATCGGGGGGGTGCTCAGGCCAGGGGACCTTAGAAAAGAAGAAAACGAGAACCCTGGATGGCGGCAGAGACTGATTTGATCATGCTGCGATCCATCCTCCAGGGGCCCTTTTCGTGCTGTAAGAGCCCTGTAACATCGTCACCCCGCGACGCTGTGCTTCCCCCAACAGGTCCTTGACAAATCGCGCCACCGCCCTGACCGCCTAGAGTACGGCCAATCAGCGTCCCCGACCGACGCTGGAGATGGTTCGATGAGCAGAGAGGACACCGCCAGGTTCCGGCTGCGAAGCATGTGAAAGGGCCCCTCCCCATATTCAGGTTGGCGATGCACCAACTGGACCAGCCCAGAAATCGTACGTGGTTCAACGGCACAGGGCAAATTTGCTTCTGCCGGGTCCCGGTATCATTTCGTCGTCGGCAGTCCAGTAGACAGGCGCCAGTTTTTGGGCTCTCTGAGAGTTTGCGAATTGGTCGCTCTGTCGTCCAATCAGTGCTGGGCTGATGACCTCTCACGTACTCGCTCATGATGGCTACACGAATACGCGCGGGCGGCATTGAGTCCTCGGCATTTTAAGGGTCCTTCTTTAGTTTCAAACGCCGTTTGTTGAGGTCGATCGCTCACGAAGGATTCACATGTGAAATCCCACTTTGCTTGATATTTCCTAGTCCAAGAATTGAGAACACAAGACCACTTTAGCCTCATTTTTGGTCTCATCCACCTACCCACTCATCCATCATGTTCACGTTCACGTTCACACGAGACCAGCAACTCTTTTACTTCATTTCATTTCATTTCGCTTTTATACAAATGGCAGTATGTAGTAGTTACACTTGTAATAAAGTAGTCTCAGACCATGAGAAAAATCTGGGTGCTCATCAATGTACCCAGGAAAACGCCCTCCAGCGGCATGCGCCATGACAGCACGAGCTCTATATATCTTCTCAAAACCATGCCCCAGCCAGGCTTTGCCTCTCCAAGTACGCCTGTTCCTGCTCGCTCATCTCGGGAGATGGCGTCCTCTCTCTTCTTGGCCTCGACCGCTGTTCCCTTCGAGCGTCCTTGGCCCCATTGCTCCAAGCTAGTCCATCGTCTTCCTGCCTTGTCTCTTCAAGCTGTACTGTTGTCTCTTGTGAAGTCGTTGCATCATGGGCGATGCTCCCCTTGATCTTGGGCGTTTGACGTTCCACTTGAGCATCTGGGAAGAATCCCCCGTCAAATGCTGGTGGCTGCTCCGCCATCCCAAATACACTCACAATCTCCTTCTTTAATGTCTCCTTCTCTCGTTGATTTGTTGCCCGTAATGACTTGATATGTTGCAGCGCATCGTCCAAGCAAACCAAAGCTTCCTCGCGCTCTATGTCGGCAGCGCCATCCCTCGTCGCCCTCCCGACTATTGTTTTCATTGCCAGCTTGATTGACTCCTTGCATTCCTTGCTGCCTTGCCACCAGTCCGACTTTGACGTGAAGGAAGTAACCAGCGATTGGAGGTCTTCGTACCGCCTCTGGCCTGTATAGGCATAGACGAGACTGGCAAAGTTGAACTTGTTGTATGCCAATTCGCCCATTCCGTTCGTCTCTGCTGCGATCTCACACACCCTGATCGCAGCATCTTGCCTGCCCTTTTGCATCAGAACCCGCACGGCCTTGTTGTACACACTGTCGTGAACGTGTTGCCCCTTGTTCAGAGTCTCTTGAAGCAAGTTGCCCACATCATCACCACACTCAAGTCGTGAGATCAGCATTGGTACTAAAGCCCCGTTGATGTCATGCTTGTCCTCGTGCGCCTTGCTGATTAGCTCAGATGCTGTGCGGGAATGTGGTCCTTCCAGATGGATGTTGGCAACTATAGCCAGTCGAAGGCAACGCGCTGAAAACCCTAGGCCCTTATCGACAGCCTCTTGATACGCGTTGTAGACACGGCCCCATTCTTCTTGAAGTGCCAGCGTGTTCATGTATTTAAACACCGTCCGTTCAAAGGCTGGGATCGAGTCACCTCGACATTCGGGTAATGTTGATACAATGGCATAGCCATCTCCCTGTTCACCTGGCAAGGGCATGTGCAAGTCGTGCAGGGCGCCGTCAGCCTCGTACCTGGCTAGAAGGGGGTCGTGTAACCCAGGCATGGATGTTTGTAGGTCCTTCAACATGTGTAGCAAGTCCGCCCGGGTCAGATTCCAGTATTTGCAGCTTTTGTCGGCAACCTCGTTGAAGAAGATTTGATCCATCTCTAGCCCACCATCCTGGCAGAATTGAAGCCAGGCGACCAACGCCTTGAGATCGCGATTCCGTCCGTGCCTGTCAAGTACTGCAAAGGCAAGAGTCTTGCTCAAAACCATCCGATGAAGTGAGATAAGATCCCGCACAAAGATGTCAATCTCTGCAGGTGAGTGGTCCTGGCAATAGATTCTGGTTAACCAAGAGAGGACGTTCTGAAACGCAGGCGAGGGCTTGTCCTTCTTGAAGAAAGTATCCAGTCGGGTCCAGACTGTGTTCCATAGACCCAGTTCAGCATCTCGTACAACGAATCGACCTCGAAGCTTGACGTCGGCCTCGGCCTGCTTGGGTTTCAACTCTTGAAGGTGTGCCAGTTCTTCGGCCGCTGTCGCATCGTCTCCGGCATCCAGGGCAATAAGAGTGAGTCTACGTCTGATGGCGTACTGCCTGGTGGCAGAAAAAGCAGACATACCACACTCTTGCAGTGTACCGTATATCTCCTTGACTCGGCTAAAGTCCTTGGTCGTCTTCCAGTAATGAGTGAGGAAACCGGTGACCCACTCGTTTCGATATTTGTATGAAGTTCCTGCTAATCTTTGATTTTGGAGTCGAGAGAGCTCCTTGACGAGGTGCCGGACACCTTCCTTGTCGCCAGTCTGTAGGAGGTGATCCATGAACGGGACAGCAAGGAGGTAAAGATCCTTGCAAACGGGATTAATCGTGTCCAAGATGAGGGGCACATTGCTGTACTCCCGAGAACTTGCTGTGGACTGCAGAAGACGAATGCCCCTGGAAAAGACGACCTGAGGTTCCTCAACCCCTGATGTTATCAACTGTTGCAACACTCTAGCACACTTCCCCTGCTGTTCAACAATATGACTGCGGGCCAAGGCCGGGGACTCCAATTCGGCGAGGAGAGCGTCCAAATTCCTTAACGGAGCATCTGAGGTTTGGCTGGAAAGCTTCTGTGTGGTTCTTTCAGCGGTTGCATCTTGACTCAGTGATGGCGGTTTTACACTGGCTGTCTCGGATGATGCATGCTGATGAGCGGCGTCCTGATTGTTCGGTTCCTGGGCCCGGGGGGTGTCTGGTGTCCTTGGTTTCCATCCCAAATGTGGCTGTGTAGTGTTTGAAAACGTGTCGTCGGCAGAAATCCTCAGGAGGGGAGGGATTCGGGTAAAGGAGCTGGTATCCGAGATCCTGGAGGATTCTTTTCGAGACACATCCCACTCGTCCCATCTGAGTTGACGCGCCTGAGTTGTGGTGGGAGAATTGCCATCCCGACCAAGTGTCGTCTTGAACCCGTCGATTGACTCGACCTCCCTCGATCCCGACACCTCATTCTTCGGGCTGTCAGTTCGGCGCCTTCGACGACGAACTGAATTTCTGGGTGCTGGCACAGGATTGAAATCATGGGCGATCTCAACTGGGAAGGCTTCCCGTCGGCCGTAGCTCTCAGCCAATGCAGCCGAGTTGTGATGTACCCGGGCTGTATGGAGCTTCTTGGCGTTGTCGATGGCGGCTCGGGCAATATTCAGGCGTCGACGTCGTTCTTCGGCGAGGATAATGACGGAGCAGGACGTCGTCAAGAGCACGCCGCGGAGAGCGTTGATGGCAGCCCTGGAGGGGGCGGGGTTGGGAGACGCCATATTAGGCGGTCGTCATCTTGAGTCAGACCAGTACTGCCTAACTCCGGCTTCACAGGTCCGTATGCGCGTTCGTTGGAGGGCAATTCGTGTCGTCGGATGTCGCTCAAGATTATTCTCGTGGTGTGATCCACAGGTACCGGCTCTGGGCGAGATTGAAGCACTGGGAAGATCGTGACCAATGGAGTGACCCCGGGGGCACGGAAGCTGTGTTACCCCGTTGAGCAAGCCTCACGGGCCAACGTTGGCCGATCACGTGATATTCCTCATGCATTAGCTAAGTAGATTTGCGACGACATCTGCAAGCTGCTTGCCTTAACGCCGTTAACTCCAGTTTCAGCCCATGATGCTTCATGAAAACGTCCAGATGTGGAGTGGGAAACCAAGGATAATGGCCTCGCAATGAGACATGCGGAAGATCCCCGCTGTTGGTTGATACGATGCAACCAGTCTTTTCGCTTAACCTCATCCACCAAGAGGGGGTGGATGTTTGGCACACCAAACCTTTGCAGTCTCATCAGTACGGAGTGTTGGATCTCTTTCCAGGTTGTTTTCTGAAATCAAACTAATACCATGGCATAAGATCATGATCCAAGACACATTTGAGCTTTAATTAGAGTCTCTAAACAACTTGTTTAATTCTCATGATATGACATAGGTAGGTATGTGTGAATGTGCAGCCAAGTTGATGTGTCTCCTCCAAAAGTCAAAGCGTGATGGCTCGGGGAGATATTCAGCCCGCCATCCGGAACCAGGTCATGGCTGGGGCGAAACCACCTTCCCATCGTGTCACCATTGGTCGCAGATGGTATCAAACCAAACTTCGGGACAACCTGGAGCAACCTGCTTGCTGTTGGCCCAACCTACCTTGGCATCGGAGTTTAGAGTAATCACGGATAGGACTTAGGCAGATCATGGATACCTTGAGAAACTTAAATACTGAGGGGTGTTTGCAAAAGAATGTCTCGATATCACAAACCAAACAATTCGTATTCTACGTCTCATCAAACGATCGACCCTTGCCTCCAAAAACGGCCAGTGCCACCCGTATAAATACTGCACCTGCCCTCACTGGTTCACCGACGACACTTCGACTGAACTCAAACTTCGAAAACCTCGAGATCGATTCTTCCCCTCTGCAAACCGACCTTCGTTAACATCAATCACCATGGCTCTTCCTATGGCACCACCCCCCAAGAGCCCCTTGGGCCACTACCGACTGTTGTCGCCATCGGCAGCGGTGCGAGTCTCCCCCCTCTGTCTGGGCACCATGAACTTTGGTAATGCTTGGTAAGTTATAGACTGCGGGTATAATTCTTCAGATTTTGACTCTCTACTAGGAAGGACTACATGGGAGAATGCGACCAGTCGACCACCGAGTCAATTCTTGACTTTTTCTATGAACAGGTTTGAGTTCAACATGTCCTTTACGCAATACCGACACACTGACATGACGAAGGGAGGAAACTTCATTGACACCGCCAACAACTACCATTTCCAGGAGTCTGAGAAATGGTTGGGAGAGTGGATGAAGAAGCGCGGAGTCCGCGATGAGATGGGTTTGTTGCACATGGACTCATATTGACAGACAGCTTGCTGACCTTGTTTCCAGTCGTCGCCACCAAGTACACAACCAACTTCCGGTCTGGTCCTGAAGGTGCCAACGTCATGGCCAACTTCACTGGAAACGGCACCAAGAGCCTTGTCACTTCAGTCAACAACAGTCTGAAGAACCTACAAACCGACTACATTGATCTGGTAGGCCACTTAAAAGCAGAACGCAAGTGTCAAGTATTAACCATGCGACAGCTCTATGTTCACTGGTGGGACTACAGCACCAGCATCCCTGAGTTGATGCAGTCGCTCAACCAGCTTGTTGTTTCTGGCAAGGTCTTGTACCTGGGCATCAGTGACACCCCAGCCTGGGTTGTGAGGTGAGTTTACGGCTTCTCGCCAAGTTGCAACTGCTTACCCCTTTACAGCAAGGCGAATGAGTATGCTCGCAACAACGGCCTACGACAGTTCTCAGTGTACCAAGGCCGTTGGTCTGCGGCTTCTCGTGACTTTGAGCGAGAAATCATCCCCATGTGCAGAGCCGAAGGGATGGGGATTGCCCCTTGGGGTGCCCTCGGTGGCGGCAAGTTCAAGACGGAGGAACAGCGCAGGGCCCAGGAGGGGCGAAAGGTGGAGGCGAGTCAAGGAGAGATCAAGACCAGTCAGGTGCTGGAATCGATCGCTGACCGTAAGAACTCGCTCATCACCAGCGTTGCCCTTGCATATGTGATGCACAAGACACCCTACGTCTTCCCAATCGTGGGTGGCCGGAAGGTGGAGCATCTCAGGGGCAACATTGAAGCTCTCACTCTCGAACTCACCGAAGAGGATATCACCGAGATTGACAGTGCCGTCGAATTCGATCCAGGCTTTCCCCATAACTTCCTCCACCGTCCTGGACAGGTGATTGGAGGTCAGGACGTTTGGCTGCTCAAGATGGGCGGCACGTTCGACAATGTCCCTACGCCCAAGGTGAGAGTTCCCAGTCATTGTATTGATGAAATTCCCTATTAACCAATATCTAGCCTATCTCTCCGGCCAAGCGAGGGGAGTAGAGTGCCCGTCTCAAGGCACCTTTTTGGAGATGGGTACCGTCCCGATCCATGCTGCCAGCATGGAGAGAAAGGAGTGGTGCTTGGGCGAGGAATGTTTGGTAAAGGCCAAACACAGCGCAGAAGAATGAGGCCGCAACATGTCCACGAACAGGGGCTCGATGGAGGAGGACGAGCGATGGAGGTCGGTGGAGGATGACGGCAGAAAATCACATCTCACTTACTACGAATTCTTTTGGGAAGTAGCTCTCAGCTGCTTTTTAATACCATTATTAAGAATCAACTATCTCATGATCAGTTCACGTACAAATTGATTGACCACCAAGTTCTCGGTAGATTTGTTTTCCGAGGTTGCTGTCGAGTGCTTGGGAAGGAAAGCGCGGGATAGAAGCCCCTTCCTTGATGGAAAATTAGAACGCTCTTGCCAACTGCGCCCGGGAGTCTTGAAACCCGACCTTTGCCACTCGCTGGTATTGGGTTTTCACTTCTTCTCAATATTTACTGTTCTTCCGAGTTGACGTACTTTGTCTTGTTTACGTACTTTGTCGACCACCATGGACGGGGAAACAGTGTCGGAAGCGAAGGAGCAGACCGCTGGGCCAGAGACGCCGAAAAGAGCCCCCCACCTAGACGATGGACAGCGCCAGTCAACACCGAGCATTGTTAATAGTCCTTGCGTGCAGGAGTTGGACGGGGACGAGGAGTTCGGCGAAGTCGAAGTCGTGAAATCGACTCTAGATGAGTTTGCTTACATTCGATGGTACGTTCGACCGAGATGCCACGAGCAATACGCTGACTCATTGTCCTCGCGCAGTATTCCAGAGACACCCCCTCCTAGCGACTCGATTACTTTGGAAACTGTGGCACGAAAAGAGGAAGGAGAGAATTCAGACGTCAGCGGACGAGTGGTCACGAGCAGACACCGGAGGACCAAGAGAAAGTGGGTGGAACCGATCCTTTCCAGCGAGGAAGATGAATCAACGACCTCCGAGGGCATTGCAAGTATGTGATCCATACGTACGCTCCCTAGGCCCCAGATCTGATATGTGGCAGACTACCTCAACGTTGAAGACACTGAAGTCGCGCGGCACGCTTCGCCTGGGAGACAGCAAACAGATCCTTCAGGATCTTGCTCTGAATCGAAGTTGAAGCCTCTACCCCGTGGAGCCCCTCGCATCATCGAAAAGAAGGGGAAGTACACGATACACAAAGGCATCCGCATTCGAGACTACAAGGTCTTGAGTCTTGACTCGTCATCATGCATTCTACCGCCCAGTGGCCCCGAGTTTCAGTGTCGCGATGGCTTCGATGCGAACGAGGCATCACTTGGATACCCTCGACCAATGAATCCGGGAGTTCGGGAAATAGGAGACCTGGAGGCAGCATCACCAGACCCAGATCACGAAATGCCTGGGAGAGAAGGGGATCAACTGAGCAGGAGCCCATCACTTGGAACAGCAAGACAGGGATGAATCTGTATCGAATCTGATTAGTTCCTGTACTTATCGCGACCAAACGAGGAAGGCGTTCAAATACTCACAAGTGTAATGCCAGTCCGTACGGGGTATCTAAGTGGCACAGCCCCTAGGTTTAAGACTACCTTCAATTACAAGCAAACGAAGCTCTGTACTCGCCCCAACGCCTTTTCATATGAGATCGCCCTCCATTTGACATTGCCGTCTCTATTTAGCTCCCTTGCCCTTGGCCTCATTCTCTCCAAGCTCACGAATCAGAACCGCTGTCTGGCCCGCTCCGTTGTAGTCCTCCTGGCCGGTCTCGAAGCCTGGGCAAACGCCAACAGCGAGATACTTGCCGTCGCTCGAGAAGGCAAGGGCAGCGACGCTGTTGGGGAACTTTTGATACTGTTTTAGTCGACGCTTGGCCTCGGCATCCCACAGCGCAGCGGTTCCGTCACCACCGCCAGAGGCAAAGGTTCCGTGCACCGGGTGGAAGGCCAGCGCGTTGACGGGATACACGATATCGCCGTCCCCGTCGGGCGCTGCCTGCCTGTGGCACTTGAAAGCGTACTTGCGCGCCTGCGACTCGGCCGTATCCTCGAACCACTCCACCGCAACTCGGCCCTCGATGCTGCTGGTGGCGTATCCAGCGTCATTGGGCATGCAGGATACCGCCCGCGTAAGATATCGGAGTGAGGATTCACGCTGCTGCCACGGCTGGAGATCTGTCGACCCGGTCACGAACAGATCGGCAATGGTCTTGAGGTCGTAAATATTGATTACTCGGCCAGCCATCGCGACGACGACCTTGGTCGGGCTGGCTGCCAGCGCATGGGGCTTTCCGGGGAGGGAGACTCGGATGGGGGCGCTCGAGGGGTCGGCAAGGTTGTGGAGGTTGAGACTACAATCCCATGATGCGGAGACGAGAATGGCTGGTCGCAAAGTTAGCTTGAGTCGAGCTGAGGCCGGGGAATGTGACTTGCAATGCGTCGGGCTGTATGCTACACAGCGAACTGGCGCAGCATGCTTGCTCAGCTCAGTCTTTTCGCCAGTCTCCAAGTCGATCCTGTCCGCTTCAATCAGCTCTGCATCTCGATGCGCGCCCAGTCGCAATGCACCCACCTGTTTACGACCCAGTCCATGCCAGCAGTAAAGGCTTCATTGTCGCCAGCTCCGAAACAGACATCTAGAACGGGCGCTCGGTGCTCGTACGTGTTGACGAGGGTCGCTTCTCCCGCCCCGCCCGCGATATCATAACAATAAACCTTCTTGTCCCACGACGAGACGAGGAGCTTGGTCCCGGAGGACGGCGCGAAGGCGATTGACGACACGGCGTCGCTCGGGGCCGGGGAGAGTTCGTACTGGGTCGCTAGAGCTCTGTTAGGCACTTGCTCAACTGATTTGAGCGACGTAGACGCGTAAAACTTACCGGGAGCCATGTTTGTTTGCGCTCTTGACGACACACTCGATGTTTGGGGTTCGGAGCTTGGAGAGTGCCTGGACTGTTTTGAAGCTCGGGTGGACTTCGGGCCGCTGGGCGCTGGTACCTGCAGGGGCCACACCACATGAACTTGATGGGGAGTGGAATGGAAGATGAGGAATACACAATAGAAATGTCATGAATGAGTTTTCATGTTTTGAAATCAATTAAATGAGATGTTTCAACATGAAGGTTATGGGGATTTCGCATTGTACAAGTCTATAAGTTTGCCGTATCTTACACCGTCTGTATACCACATGATCTTGAGAGTCCCCTTGTTGTCGTCTTACTCCAAGGGCCGCTGATGCTCCCACCATCGAATCGGCCCAAACTTGCGAAGCGGAAAGACAATGTGCGTGACCCTCCCCGTGAGGAGCTGCTTCGACACGGGCCCGTACGTGTTGCTGTCGAGGCTCGATCCAGGTGGTCCATCACCCTCCACCCAGACATGGCCCTGCGGCACTCGCACTATCGGCAGTGGGTGTGGTGCTTTTGTCCTGACCACGTCGTTTTCGAGGGCCACGACTCGCTTGACTGCGATGACCTCAGGATGAAGTGGACTCCTTTTTTAAACGGAACGTCAGTTCAGATCTTTTTATATTTTCCTCAAAATTATGCAGAAGGATCAAGAGCCCTACCGCAGCGTCACAACCATGCCCCTCTCGATGCCCTCGTGCGGCGACCACTTCCAGTTCAGGATCACGTCCCTCCGCAGCGTCGAGTCCTTGTCGTCGTTTATGAGCGGGTACATGGACGCGCCGTCGACGACCGTCAGCTCGGCGACGTGCAGGTTGAACATGGCGATGACGGGGATCCAGGTTGCGAGGCCGAACAGCTTCCAGGTGGTTGACCCGACCACTCCTCCTCCGCCGCCGCCGCCGCTGGCTCTGAATCGTGCCCAGGCTGAGCCGAGAGCCATTGCGGTCGCCCCTCTTTTATCTCTGGGTTTTGAAGTTAGAGATGGTCGACATTTCTCTGCGAAACAAAGAAAACGTCGTGGTGCTGCCTTGGAAATTCAATGTCATGGGTCGAGTTGAGGTTGCAAGTATAGAAATTCCCCTGCCTAGGCGTCTAAGCCCTTCTCGGCTAGCGCCAGCCGCACCTCAACCCAGACAAGAACCTCCTGAGACCTCGAAACCAACGTCACCTTCAGATCCATACCATCACATTACAGGGTCATGTCTTTCATTTTCAACTATAAACCAAGCACTGTTGGCAATCCTAGCTAACCATGTTACCCCAGGGCCTCGGTTACCATCGAACTACTCGTTAACAACGCCGTTTCAGACGCCAACTTGACTTCCCACCACTTTCGGAATAACTGCATGATAGTCGGAACTTTTGTGATGCTTCTGCAGCCCAAGCGCATGCTTTCTTTCAGCTTCCCAGGCCGCCTCTAATTACACCGTTTTCCCCTCGTCCGACGACCCCATCATGGGGTTCACCCTGGGGCGGCCTGGGCTGTCCTGCCAGCTCAGCCCGCCCCGGAGATGCTTCGTCTGGCCATGACCTAAATGGTCTCAGGGATGTTGTCGTCGCTGTCGCTCATGCTCTCGTCTCCGCTGACCTCGGCATTTTCGCGCTCGCGCTTCTCCATCAGTGCTTGGAGCTCGGCATCATCACTCTCAGTGACAGCCTTGGGCTCCATCTTGACCACCAGGTGACCGCCAGATGCCTCGATGTTCTTTCGGATGTCGACGATGGCCTCCTCCAGGCGTGCGATACCAACGGCCTTTTCCAAGCATGTGCTGGTCAGGACGTAGAGAGGGGGAGACACCAGCTTGACCTTGACCTGGGTCTCTTCGGTGTTGTTGGCCTCAGCGGTGCGCAGGGCAGTCTTGACGGCATCGATACCCTCGTAGCCGAAGCAAGTGACCTCGATATCGGCTCGGACCTTGGTGGGCTGAGGGGTGAGTCGCTTGGTGATGTAGGTCTTGAGCTCCTCGGTGACGGGCTCGCTGGGGAAGGTGATATCGTTCCACACCTCGGGGTTGCTGCTCATAATTAGCATCCGCGCCCATCATTCGAGAACACCTGGACTAACGTGATAGAGAGCTTGAAAGCGTCGATGGCATGGCCGTACTTCTTGTTCAGAGGCCAGGCTATGCTCTCATAGAGGGTCTCGATCGGGGTCTGGGTCTTCTCGGCAACGTGTCGCATGATGGAGTGGACCATCTTGCCCTTGTTGTATCGCTCCTCGCACTTGCCGATATCCTCGGGGGAGACTCGTCGCTTCGACAGATCGATATATCCTGCGCCAACGTCAATCTCCATGCTGGAAGCGTCCGGCCTGGCTGCGCTGCGTACCCTTCTCCTTGTCCACACGGAGCACCACGACGACCTCATTGCGGCCAACTCGGATGAGCTTCTGGATACTTCGGATACGTCGTCGCGAAAGCTCGGAGAGCAAGATCATGCCGTCGATGTTGTCGTACTCCAGGAGCTTAACATAGGCACCCATCTCGGCGATCTGTGGCGGGTCAGAGGGAGGATTCCGGGCAGACCAGGCTGCTACTGACCTGCTTGACATTGACCATGACAAAGCTGTCAATCTCCGGATACTTCTCCTCGTAAAAACGGCAGTTTGTTAACGACATCTTGGCGGTGTTGTCGAGGAATCAAGGTAGGGTCGGGTTCTCAAAGTGAGGTGGGGTTTTCGAACTCTGGCGGCGTCGCACGCACGCGAGTCGGGGGGTCGAAAAAAATGTCGAAAAAAACCTGATGTGATTCTCGGTCGGTTTGCGATGGTATCGACGCGTGGATGGTCGATTATCTCGATGCTAGGCCGTAACTCGTGCTGCAGGTGTGGTTGGCAAGGGAAGAGTCATAATTTTGACATTTTACAGGCAGTGATGATGGTGGGGTGTGGCGGGGTAAACGCCGGCTGAACGCCAATCCGAGCCTGAAACTGGTGACTTTTGTTTCTTGGCCTGTGCAGGTGTTTCTAGTTGTAAATTGGGGAGGTGAGGATGGGATATTGCTATTGATGCTATTATATGAACTGAATTCGTAGCATCTCGTGAGTTCTGGACTGTCTTGATATCCATGTTCTCTGCGTCTGAATCTCAAGTGGGCTACCATGTCCCCGGGTGGAATAAAAGAATAGCTCACTTTTAGAATAGAGGCACTTGTGATTCTCACCTGGATGCCTATATTCAATCTCGTGAGTTGACAAAACTCATATATTCATACATATATGATAACCTCATTCTTAATAAATGGCCAGTATCATCCTAACAATCGTATCAACTCATTACATAGAGCACAGTCCTATCACCAGTATTTCGGTGTTTTCTGTCCGCCACTGGCACGCCACTCATGGGCAACCGGAAATCCAGCGCACCGCACCCCGGGCGGCGCAAAGAATTTCTCAGCCCGAGCGAGACCCTACGTCAACGGATTTCCGGCTGCCCTTGAACTTGCGTGGTCCAATCAAGCCCCGGCAGACCGCTACAAGACGCCACTGAATAAGCCCGCTACGGCCAATGCCCCAGCTGTCGGGGACCGGCAGAGCAGCCGCAATTCGAGATTGGATTGGATTGGATCTAAACCAACAAAATTCTCGACAAATCCACGCGACATCGCCGACTTTCTTATCTCTCCCTCTCTGCGCACCCTGCGACGCCCGGCCCTCTCTCCTTCGCCAGCACCGCAACAGATCCTGGGAATCCTCTCCCTTTTATTCTGGGCTGCTCCTACTCCGTCTTTGGCCGTGACCTGCGCTGCGCCGAGTTGCGAGCCCACCCCCCAAGTCCTCGACCCTCCGATTTCTTCCCCGGCCGGACATGCCCTTAGGTCTCCAGCAGGACTCTGACCTCGTCTTCGCCCCCTCCTCGACGACGACAGCCACCACGGCGACCGACGGATCGACGGCGTCCGCGAGCGACTTTGCGCCCTCCCCGGAGCATCGCCATGCCGGTTGGACGGGCCGTCGCTCGGATAGCAGCAGCAGTGCCGGGCTCGCAACTCAACAGAACATGACCAACCAGCAAGATGTCGAGGCTGAGGGCCGACCGCCATATCTCCATGTACGTTTTCACCGCGGGCGTCCCTTGTGCAGCGCCAATCGTTTCCGATCCGTCCGAATTCGAATTCGAACTGCGCTAACACGGGGCGGCAATGCCAGGCCATGATTGCGGGTGGCATCGGAGGATCGACCGGCGACTTGTTGATGCACTCTCTCGACACCGTAAAGACGAGACAGCAGGGCGACCCTCACGTTCCGTCGAAATACACGTCGCTGGGGCAGTCCTACTACACCATATGGAGGCAAGAAGGTATCCGGCGGGGTCTGTACGGCGGCTGGATACCTGCGCTCGGGGGTTCATTCCCGGGCACCGTAATGTTCTTTGGCACATATGAATGGAGCAAGCGATTCCTCATAGATCATGGCGTACAGCAGCATCTGTCGTATCTATCAGCAGGTATGACGGCTTCTGCAAGACTCAACTGCTCCAGCAGAGCGAGCGCTAACAAATCTCGGCAGGCTTCCTTGGAGATTTAGCCGCCTCCATCGTCTACGTCCCATCCGAGGTTCTAAAAACCCGACTTCAGCTCCAGGGCCGTTACAACAACCCTCACTTCATATCGGGCTACAACTACCGAGGAACTCTCGACGCTGCCCGCACCATTGTCCGTACTGAGGGTGTCCCCGCTCTCTTTTACGGCTACAAGGCCACCCTCTACCGTGACCTGCCCTTCTCGGCCCTTCAGTTCATGTTCTGGGAGCAGTTCACCACATGGGCCCGCAAGTACAAGCAGAGCCGTGATATTGGCGTCCCCCTCGAGCTCCTCACTGGCGCTGCGGCTGGCGGTCTTGCCGGTGTCATCACTTGCCCTCTCGATGTCGTCAAGACACGGCTTCAAACCCAGGTCAACACCCCAGCCGAGGCTCGGGCCTCCAAGGATCACCATGCGTCTTCCCAGGTCCGACACATCTCGACATCTTCTCCAAACACTCACCGACCGCGACCCGGCGCCATCGCACTCGAGACCTCGTCCGTCTTCACTGGCCTGCGCGTCATCTACCGCACCGAAGGTGTGGCAGGTTGGTTCCGCGGCGTCGGGCCGCGCGGCGTATGGACATTTATTCAGAGCGGCTGCATGCTGTTCTTGTACCAACGAATCCTTCGGCAACTCGAGGTTTTGATGCCCGTCGAGCACGAAGAAATGTAGACATCTCCACACATGCACATACACTCTTGCACCTTTTTTTACGCCCCCTACCTTTTCTTCATACCTTGTCGTTACTCTGCCTGATTTGGCATTTATTTGCACGCGCTCGAAACGGTCAAAACGTCTCCCCGTTCCCCCTTCCATTCCATAGAGGAGAAGCTCACCCTTTGAAAAAAGAAGACATGAATTGTGATGGCTATATATGTACGGATAGAGAAAGAGACGCACGAGGCTGTGGGCAGCCGTCATTGTTGGGCGTTGGGAAATAGAAGGGACTGGCTGATGACATATATCAGAACAACAACACGGTCATAGAGATAGAGAGCGCCAAGAATAAAGCCTCTCGATTGACTTTGCAAGTATGAGATTATGCTCAGATGGTTCATGACTTCGTGACTATTCTAACTGATTCCGTGTTGCTGCGAAAGGGAGGTTGAGCAAATCTCCATGTGCAACTTGAAATGCATCTCGTCATATGCCTTGGTATAGAACAAAACTCCTAAAAATAGCAAGCAATAATGGGGCAGGAAGCAAAGGTCATGATCGTGATAACCACGTCCACCGACTCTATCCCGACATTAAGCGTCAGGGTCGCTCTCTGACAGGCAAGGCAGCTCTTCAAAGTCCCCTGCACGAGTACGCAGCTCGTCTCGCGCCAGGCACGCGGCGATGGCGATGGTCAGGGCATTCCAGACGCTCTGGTTCTCCTCCTGAAAGTCGATCTGGACCTGAAAGCTGACGTAGGCGTCCGACCCTTTCGACGAGTCGGTCGTGAGGAGGAGAACTGAGGCGTTGAGGATGAAGAGGCCGTATACGACGGGTGGATGGCGACGGTAGGTGTGTTTGGGAGGTGTCTGGGGCTCGACGGGGGATGGAGGCGAAGGCGAACGTGTGGGTGATGGTTCTCTCGAAGGCGTTGTGGCTCGGGCTGGAGGCTTTGTCGATTTCTTCGTCTCGACAGGTTTCGGTTTGTCCTTTTCTCGACGAGAGTCAACCATCTTTTTGCGTCCTTTTTTGTGATACTGAATCAACTTGTCGACATCGATGCTGCCAAGACGGGGGCTCTGGAGTTCAGGCTCAACCTTGACCTTGCCATCAGGACATGGCGTTTCGGGCGAGAGCTCATTGATGCAGAGACGTGGATTGCGCCGTATCTCGGTGGATGCTGACCATCTTCCCAGCACTGGCGAGCAATCATCCGGCTCAACCTTGATCATGGGGGAGGCCATGATGCTTGGCTTGAGCACATCCCAGAACCGGGGATTCGAGTCCTCTCTGAGAAACTCGCGCTGTAGCTTGGCGAGGGATCTCATGCGGCCCTGGATATACTCTGTAATGTCGTACTCGGACATGGTCGTGTCGACAACCTCGGTCATGATGTTGGGCACTATGCGGAGGTCGGCGTAGTCGGCGTCCTGGGCAGCCCAGCTGATGTACTTGTCGAGTTCCCGCTTGATGAGATGCGGGACCTTTCTCCGAAGGCCACACTGGATACTGACCCTCGCCTTTGCGGTGAGGTCAATCAACCGGGTGAGTGCCAGAGTTGCTACGCAATGTCAGAGAGGCATCCAGCAATACTCGCAGGGGGGAGCTCACCTCGAAAGTCCTTGGAGTGGGCGTAGATGATAGGGGGGAAGTCATCCGAAGTCTTGAATATGATATCCGAGAGGGGAACACCACGGAGGTCGACATCCCACGTTGGAGGCAGCATCGGGAGGTCCTGACGCATGAAGAGGATCTCAAAGAGTCGCTCCTCGGCAGGAGCCCAGCCGCTGGCGCCGGGATAGCGTTCCTTTTCCTGCTTCATCTCTTCCTCTAGGCTCTTGAAGTAACAGCTGTCGTTCTCTTCGGAGAGGAAGCTGAGTTGGGCATCCAGACAGAAGCTCGGCGACCTCGACATCTTGTATAAATCGCCTTCACTGTCGTCGTCATTGTGTTTGCCGTGACTCAAAGAGTCATTTGCACTAGTCGGGCCTTGCATCTTTGATGTGGTGATATCATGGGGGTTGGTGAAACGGAGAGGTGATCTCGGGGTTTCTCCTCTTTTTTTGGCGGGGAGGAAGAAAGTGAAGCCTGATGTCGCAGAGCAGGAAGTGCAACTACTTCACTGCCAGCAGCTGATGAAAGCCGGCAACACAGTGGTATATCTCCTGTGAAAGAGCGCTAACGAGCCATGACTCGAGCAAACCAATGCAAACACAATCCCTATAGAGCAACTAACTCCTATTTAGTAACAATTAACTTATTTTATACCAATTTCTACCGCTATTTGCATCAAAGTGAAGATATCGTGACCTCGAGTGGTCGTGTAAGTTAGGGCGTATCCATATCCCTTCATCAGCGCACACCCCCGGAAATTCTATTCCCCGCCGAGGCCAATCAGAAGCCAGTCATCGAAATTCTTCACGTCCAAGATCAACCCGCCGTGACAACCTCAATTCCCCGGGCTCAACGACGAACCATGGCCGAGGTAGCAAAGACGGTGGCCCGCCAATTGCCCGGCTTCAAGCTGGGACAGAAGCAGGTCTTTCTGTCAGTCGACCCCAATTGCCTCTCACTGCCTTTCCTAACCTCGCTCCCAGGCCCAACCATGTAATCACATTCCTCCGAAAGGACTTCCTCCCGCCCAACGAGGCCACCTTCAAGGTGCCCCTGCGGTTCACAAAGTTCGACCTCCGAGACTACCTCTGGAACCTCTACAACGTCGAGGTCACAAAGGTCCGGTCGTACGTCAAGCAGCAGCCCCTCACCCAGCGCAACTCGCACTCCCGCTCGTGGTACCGCCCGCAGCCCCTCAAGATCATGACGGTCGAGCTGGCCAAGCCCTTCCAGTGGCCCGAGGTCCCCGAGGACAAGCAGGCCTGGAGCAACCAGCTGTGGCAGATGCGCGAGGATCTCATGGACAAGCGGAACGACGATCACATCCAGCGTCAGCGCTTCCAGATCGGATTGAAGAGCAAGGAGCCCTGGACCAAGGAGAGGCAGGCACTGGCGGACGTGGCAAACAAGTACTTGTCGGGCGAGGAGAAGTGGTCCAACGACGTCGTTCTTGATCCCAAATGGGACAAGATTCTGGAAAAGAAGGACACAACGTCTGCGCAAAAGGAGGCTTGAGCTGTCAATCGGAGAGAGATATCACAAGCGGATGACTGACGGCAGTACACTGCTAATGAGATGATGATTCGGAGCCACAGGGAAAGGGGACAGCCTCTGTAGGATACCCGGGCACCAGAGATGTACATTATTGTAACTAAGTCTTGAACGGCAAAGGATGTTGGCGGGTCAAAATTATGAGTGCAAATATAGACGCTAAATCTCCTGCAATTCTACATGCCCTCCTCCGTCTCTCTCCAGTGCTCAGGCTGCTGGAATCGCAACACCTCGTCTCCCCAACTCCACCAGCCAGCAGTCAAGTTGCGGGCAAAGATCTCCAGGCCGAGGAAGCCTTGACCGAGGATGTCTTGGAAAAGGCCTCGCAGGTTCGGCTTCCGCGAGTGGACGTCGGGAACCGCCACGATAACTCTAGAGTTGAGGGCACTGGGCTTCTTGCTACCGATCCGCTTCGCGATGACGAGCTTCTCCCACGGCTTCCTCCACGCCGAGTCGACATCGTAGAGCGGCTCGCCCGAAGCGGCAACCTTAAGCCATGTCCACTCAGTCACAACCTCAAGGCCCCAGGCAGCAAACAAACCCGTCGGAGAGGTCAGGAAGGCTTGGATGCTAGGCTTGTTAGTGATCCAGACAGCAACTAGTCCGTCCGGCGCGAGGTGCGATGCCAGAGGAATGTGTAGCAAGAGACTGCGCATGTCATCGAGATTCCGCACAGTAGCATACTTGTCCGTCTTTCTCCTCGCAGACCGGTTTGGCCAGGGCGGATCCAGCATGATGAGGTTGAACGAGGGAGCTGACATGTGAAAGGAATCACAAAGAGCCTCGATAGAGCCATGAAGAGGCTCGGCTTTCTCCGGCAGCAGAGGCGGCAGAGCGGATAATAACGGGGCCTGGGGTTGAAGGACACGGGGATGGAGGAAGGGCCCGGGGTATGATACGGCCAGGTCCTGCAGGGCGCTGCTAACAGCAGCAGCAGTCATGAGCTCAGCGAGCTGGGCGGCAGGAGACGCGACAGCCGACGGATCATCTCGGCCGTGCCGGGGCTCCGGGGTTGGATACGGAGCTGCGGGGGGTTCTGCGGAGACGATGCGAAGGCGGGGGACTTGGGACGGCAGAACCTGGCTCTCCTCCAGGGACGAGGGTATGTCGATGACGACAAGGCTCTTGGTTGGGTTCTCAAAGAGAACAGACGACGGCCGGCAGTTGTCGCTGGTCCCCTGGCACTCGGTGGCCATGGCTCCCTCAGATGGGTGATGGATTGGAGGTTTGTTCCTGAGGCTGGCTTGGCTTGGCCCGCGGCTGATTGGGGAATTGCGGGCATACTCGGCAAACCTCGGCTCGGTCATTGGTTACCGGAGCCGTTTATCCAATGCCCTGTGAACCCCCTGTGTTTTGCTCAGTGAAGACGCCCTGCTGCCCCAGGTTTCTTTGCTTCTGGGGATTGTGTTCCGCTGCGTGACCACCTGCAAATTTTGTGGGGGAAGGCCCCTCGGCCACTCAGCGGCCCCCTGACCACTCAGCGTCGGTTTAATGACGTCTCCTGCCGCTGACAGCCGGGGAAATTCTGCCGCAGCCAGGGAGGGCCATCTCCAAAAACCTCTACCGTATCCCGTGCCGTCTCCGAGTCCGTCCATTCCCCGCAACCCGGAAAAGATCCTTTCCTCCTTCAACCTCAACCTGTCAACAGGAGCATTCGCTCTAGAAACCACTCTCCTTGGTCGACTCTGCTGCGGAATGTCTCTTCGATAGGCGTCGAATCCGTTCACCAAAGCCAGCCACGTGCTGCTCGATCCGAGGGGGAAATGTCCTCCGCTGACGCCGCTCACATGGAGCACGCTCCCATGTCCGATCTCGCGCGAAACCCCAACGGCCAAGGCCATGGCTCCGCCGAGGGCTTCAGCAAGGCGCGGAAGCAGTCTCCTCCCGTGTGCCCTACAGACGACGAGGCCGTGGCCCCCAAGCGCAAGACGCAGAGCCTGGACTATGTCTGGAGATCTGGAGTTGCGGGCGGCTTTGCCGGATCTGCTGTGAGTGCAACCCAAGCGCGATAGGATCAATCCGTTTGTGTGCAGTGTTCGCTGACCTCTTTTATAGGCCAAGACCGTCGTCGCACCTCTTGATCGAGTCAAAATTCTATTCCAGGCCAGCAATCCCTTGTTCGCCAAATATACCGGTTCCTGGTTTGGTGTCGCAAAGGCCATGAAGGACATTTACCACTACGAGGGCGCCATGGGCCTCTACCGTGGACACTCTGCGACTCTCCTACGAATCTTTCCCTACGCTGGTATCAAATTCCTCGCATATGAACAAATCCGAGATATCGTTATCCCCCGAAAATCACACGAGACACCGATGAGAAGGCTGCTCAGTGGAAGCTTGGCGGGCGTAACGTCCGTCTTCTTCACGTATCCCCTAGAAGTTATCCGAGTACGGCTGGCCTTCGAGACCAAGCGTGAGGGCCACTCTACTCTCACTTCGATATGCCGTCAGATCTACAACGAACAACCCGTGCAAAAATCTACGACCGCTAGGCTACCCAACGCCCCTGCGCCAGTATCAGCCACCGCAGAGGCCGCTGCAGCGACGGTGCAGGCCGTGGCCCCCCGGGCAGGACTTGTCAACTTCTACAGAGGGTTTACGCCTACTGTGTTAGGCATGATCCCATACGCTGGCATGTCCTTTTTAACTCACGACACCGTGGGGGATATCATGCGCTCTCCAGCCTTTGCGCAGTACACGACGCTGCCAAAGAAGGCGAACCATCCTCCCGGGAAGCCGGCTCCTCTGCGGTCATGGGCAGAGCTCTGCTCTGGAGGTATCGCGGGTCTGATCTCGCAGACCTCATCCTACCCGCTCGAGGTGATCCGGCGACGGATGCAAGTCGGCGGAGCCGTTGGCGACGGCAGACGGCTACGGATCGGCGAGACGGCCGCCATGATCTTCCGGGAGAGGGGCATCCCCGGCTTCTTCATCGGCTTGACCATCGGATACGTCAAGGTCATCCCCATGGTGGCGATCAGCTTCTACACGTACGAACGCATGAAGCTCGTGTTAAGTATATAAGTGCTTTGGGCAAAGGGAGGCTATCCCGGCTGGCGTTGATGGAGTCTTTGTGCGGTATGGCGTGCAAACATATACCTCTTGGGGGAGGTCTTTGATGATTTGGGAATGGTCGAGTGTACACGGGTAGACATGCTGTTCAAAGTGTTTTTTCATTATTATTATCCTCTCTTACCAGTTGTCTTTGGGTAGATGCTTGTGACGGTTTTGGGGCGCTTGTGTCTGACATAGGTACAACCCTGGCTATTTGATACATACATGATCTCACCGGTTTGGTCATAGTTGTGACCAACTACAGCCTGTGGCAGAAGATATGAGTTGCATTAAAAGGGGGTGGCTAATTGGCAACTTGGGCATTTCAGTCTTCAAGTTGGTGAATAGAGGGCGCATTCACAGTTTCCACCATAGATGCCATAGTCATAAAGATGACATGGCCTTTCCCTAACTCTGGTATTATTATCACCTGGTCATTCAATGAGGTTATTCAATTCAACAAGGCTGTTCAATGATATGACGTTGTTCATCACATCTCCTTCAGGATACCCTGATTGCATCCATTCTTCAGCATCCAGGTTACATATTGCGTCAGATGCTCATGCCCCTTGTCGATCAATGTCTCATTTCTTTAACGGTTAGAGTTGAACCAAGGCTTGGACGAACAAAGTTTCAGGCGACGATCAAATATCCCCATTCAATGTCCGGCTTCGTGGGCTTTACTCGTTTCGATGCGCCGGCTGCTGCGCCCTTGATGACGATGTCCGTTCGCCACGCCTTTAATAGACGGAAGCCGGAGGGCTCCGCGCGCGAAAGCCCCGTTCGTCGAAGAGAGAGCTTCTCGAAGTCTTACTCCTTCTGGAAAGCTCACCCGTCTGAGTCGGATATTACTCAGCTCGAGCGGGCCCAACCCAAAGGCCGCGGGCGGCGGGCGATCGACAAAGGATGAACCAGTGGTCCCCCCCCTCTCCGAGAGAAGTGTGTGTGCTCGGCGCCGTTGGAGAGGCTAATGCGCTTGTCTTGGCCCCCCGGGTAAGGGATTTCGCACGTGCCCACATGGTTTTCTTTCCCCCCTCCCCTTCACTTTTCCTAGTCGAGAAGGGAAAAAGAAGTTGTAGGGGGCGGAGGGAGTGGACGTAGGCTGATGGGCGCAAGCGTCTGAGTGGGCAAAAAAAAAAAACGGCCGCGAGCTTCTAGAATCATTGGTGCTGGTACCCGACAAGTACACGGTACTTTGGAGGGAGATTCGGCGTGGGATTTTCCCTGTGAATTATGTAAATGGCCCGAGGATGGCAATGGTTGTCGCGCTTGACGGCAAGAGGCTTGGAGGTGCATGTCTCGCCAGGGGAAGGATTGGAATAGGATGGCGAGGATGGACATGATGCTTTGCTGATCATGACGAACATGTCATGAAACTCGGTTCCTTGACATGGCGAAGTTGGATTGCCCATCACATCAACACCAATTGGCCGTTCATCTGTGTGGTGTTGACGATCAACTTTCACGTCGCACAGCCAAGACACTGAAGAAAGTATCAATCATCAAAATCCCGTAATCGCACCGGAAATGCTCCTTTCACCCCCTCATCAAGAAAGTTCACCTGATCAGTCAGTAAGAGAAAAATGAGTCAATGCAATTGGAATCAACTGCCCAGCTCTACCCTACAGCCTCGGATGTGACGGGTATCACGGCTTGCCGCGGAGAAGGTCAGCGAGGAATTCACCACAATGGGAATGACGGCGAGTTTTAATTGCCGTAAGCGCTCTAAATTCAAATTGCCCAATTGGATCATGCATGCCGTATGCAGAGAATATGCGACGTTGGATTCAAGGTCAGAGGTGAAGATTCTCGCTTCTGATTGGCCACTGACCGAGTTGACCCAATGCGGCTCTGAAGCTACAAGGTGAGCTTCCCAAAAATGCAAGCCTCAGCCTTTCATCTTCAGCTTGCATCGACCTCACCTTTCACACCAACCATCAACATCGCCAAAACACGCCGTCGTAATTCGACAATCGCTTGCTACTCGACCTGAACTACACAGCCTAGCTTCCTCTTCTTCGCTGCAACAAAGCTCCTGCTTACGCGACAAACTTGGCCCATCATGGCCGACCTCGACGGCCTCGTCCTCCTACGACAATCCATCTCCTCAAAATCGCCCTTCATCCCAAGAGCATCCGCAGATGTCTCGACCGACGCCTCCGCGCCAGAGGTTCCCCTTTCACAGGCTACGCACCTGTGCTTCCCCGACCGGAGCGTCGCCATCCCCATCGACAGCCCGACGCGCTTCGTGTCGCATGACAAGCCCGTCGACCTGCGCAGCATCTACTTTGCCTGGCTGAACCGCGAGGTCGCCATCCCCGAGTACAATGCCTCGGCCACGAAGCTCAACGATGAGCTCGCCTCCGCTGGTGGCGATGGCAAGGTCCAGAACCTGGGTTTCATCGAGCGACTGGATCTGATTACCTGGCTCGAGGGCGCCAGTGAGGAAAGCGAGTACATCAAGCCCGTCGCCGGTGACAAGGATGCGGCGGCTGCTGGCGCGACCACGACGGCAAAGACGGGCGCCGTGTCTTCGGCCGCGCAGGCGCGATCAGGTCGTGGTACCATGGACCCCAGGCTGGCCGGTATCTACAACAGCGAGCGACGCATGGGTGATCGCAACACGGTTCTCAGGGGCATCAAGCCCACGGTATGTGTTCCCCTTGTTCTATGAGATATCGTTCGAGCCTTGGCTGACCTCATCAGGACTTTTCCCATGTGCGCAAGCTCGCCGTGCCCTTCATCCAGAAGAAGTCCCAGTCCAGTTCTTCCAGCATCCCAGTCAACCCTTCCCTCGCGCTCAACCAAAAGGTTCCCACACGGCGACCAGACCCCATCATCCTTCTATCACCCTCCGCCTCCTCTCTCCTCCGTCTCTCCAACGCGCGATCCTTCCTCGAGGATGGCAAGTTCATCCCTCCTGACGCTGGAGGCTCCACGGCCAATATGCTCCACGTCCAGCGTACTATCCGCGCTGTGGACCCGAACCGCCCACTGCGCTTCATCCTCGTCGAGGGCTCAGAACAGTTCAAGCCCGAGTACTGGAACCGCATCGTCGCCGTCTTCACCACGGGTCAGACGTGGCAGTTCAAGAATTACAAGTGGCACGACCCCGATGAGCTGTTCAAGCACACTCTCGGCATCTTTGTCGGCTGGCGAGGCGACCAGGCCCCGGATAACATCCGCGGCTGGGGCCATCGCGTCCTGTCAACGGGTATCGACCGTTGGCGCGGCGAGGGTCACGATGCCTCGCGCTTCCGTGACAAGGAGATTGTGGAACACATCTGGCGCGCCATCGAGGACAACATGCGGGCTCGGGGTTGGAGAAAGGATAGGGCTCCTGCTGCACTATAAGCTGGAACACTGACTGACATTGCTGTAATTTACGATTGGCACTTGGACATTTGGTGTCGAGATGGATGGTATTGGAAGGGAGAGAGGGGGGGGACGCTACGGAATGGAACGGAGGGGTTGATGGACTCGCCAGAGAGAGCGTCCCCTATCTTTACTGAACTCCTATTGGGAGGGGAGGCTTGGAAGTGAAAGAAAAAAAAGCGATGGCGTTTGAACGGTTCTTGCTACTATGTAGACTCATCATCTATCTGGCCTGGCCTGGCTCGGTTATGGGAGGGGAGGAAGGAAATAGGGTCCGAGAGGCATCCATCCATAGAAAAACCCCCATCTAGGTTCAGGTCAATTGACACATCATATTTCCCAGAGTGTGTGCAAGGTGTGTGTGTACATGGTCAGCCTATGAGCACCCTCTGACGGAATAGTCTTTCTTGTCTCTTGTCTCCTCCAGGCACACACAGTTTCCGGTAGACATTCCAGCACCATGATCTGCCTCGACAATCACACCCCTAAACGAGACAGCAGGCAAACGAGGTCTGGCTCCCCTCAAATATCATCAGTGAATTTATATAAAAAAGATACCAGAATAGTAAAAGAGATATCCTAACAAGGATAATACTTTACATCTCTTTTATTTACTATTTTATTCTTCGTATAGTTTGTTACCAAATTTTAGAGGAGGATAAGCTGATCCCTTCATTCTGCTGCTTGTCTTGTTTTCCTTGCCCTGCCTGCTCCGACTCCGCGCAGAGACAAATGTCTGATCCAACACCGCCTCCGCGATACGACAAGTGCAACCTGTCATGACAGTCCGCAGGGCTGGATATGCTCCGGAATACCAACCAACAAACCTACAGTATCTCCCCCCTATGCACGGCCGCACACCAACGCAGTCACACAAGCCCACACCTCCTCTTCCTCGCGAGTCACATCCTCCCACCACTGGGCTCTCCCCTTCGCACACAAGCTTTCCGCCAAGCTGAGCTATTCGATCATGACGGGCGCTTGCAAGAGCCGTGAGACTGTAACGCTGTATCTGCAGCAGCTGACACAGGCCCGTGGGGGAAGCTAGAGAGGCAAGAGGGAGAGAGGGAGAGGATTGGTCTGGCTGCAGGCTGAGCCCTGACCTGCCCCGAGCTCAGCTGCTATGCCGTGCCCGTGCATGATACGGCACACACGCAGAATTGGTGATCTCGGGGAAGCGGGAGCATGCCAGATGGCGGTGGCCAACTCGTTGAAATTGGATGGCCTCTGATCTGCGTCCTGTCCTGTCCTGTCCTGCTCGTACAGGCACCGTGGTCATGGTGCGTCGAGATAACATCAGGAGCTCGGGGGGGCAGCACAGTAGTGGTGTGTCGATCTGGCCTCCTCCAGCTTAATCTATTTCTCTTGGCTGATCGATATCGTGCGTGCCAGTTCACCAACGGGCTGGGGTTCCCCACACGCCGTCTACCTGTCATCAGGCCTGGGACGTCCGTCGACGGGACATGACTCTTGAGAGATCCAGAGCCACGGGAAGGTGGTCCAAGAGCAGCCCCACGTGGTAGCAGACATGTAGATGGCTTGCAACGACGTAAACGACAGCGACGATGAGCCTGGTAACTCATGACACGAGTCTCGTCCTTGCTGGTGGTTGAGCAAACGTTGCCTCTGAGTGACGACCGTGCCTCGGATCTATGCCTACGTATTAGGCAGACTAAAAATCATCAGTACATGGACGTGACTCGTATACCAGCAACTCCCTCCACAAGGGTGCCGCGCAGAGGGGACAGGTCTGTAGGTGTTGGTGGCAGCAGAGTGCCACAGTGGTCAAGAGATGCATGGAAAGACCCAAAAACCACCAAATGTCCATCACCACCTTCAACTCGCCATGCCCTTTACACAATGGTGAATTGCGGGAGCGGCTCCGCATTTTCTCTTCGGCATTGGCGAGGTTGGCAAGAAGCCACCGGTACTCTGCTGGATTGGATCGCCATCATCCCCCATCCGGCCAAGATGAACGAGTTTGAGAGTTTTGGCTGAAGCCATGCCAGACTCCGAGATAGCTCATGTCTGCGTGCGTGCGGGTCAGGGGGAAACTTGGGTCCGTGAGCGCAATGCAATCAATGCAAGGCCCAGAGACGGTCAGAGGAGCGGCGCCTGCGCCATGCCCACTTGGCGGCTGGCGGGATAAAACGCCGTCGAGTGACGGAATGGCACCATGGACTCCCGTGGTGGACTTTGTGGAGAGAAACGCTTGTATCAAAGGTGAGCACGGTTTTCAGCCCACGACAGAATAGGGGCCAGTCGGTTCAGTCAGTCCCAGTGGGGGGCTTCGACCGACAGGGCGCAAACTATTGCTGTTATCGTGAAAGAGGCTGGAGTCAACTTGGACAGTTGAACCAACAGCTTGGCAAGCTATCGGCGAAGGCGAGCCTCGGCTGCCAAATCCCAACGAGATGAGACATGATGGTCAAATAATAGTCAGGACAGACATCTTGTTGAGGATGCCGTGGGCAGGCAATCAATCAATCAATGCCCAAACCAAGACTGGGATGTCGACACTCACGGGCCCGTGTAACATGGCTCAGTCTAAGACATTTATCATGGTGCTCCATACACAATGCAATTTGCTCTCGAATGCAGAATGACCATGGGGATTCCTGCTGGGTCACTGTCAATTCTCCGTCCGTCAGAGCAGTGCATCTGTCCACGTCCACGTGGTGATCGAGTCAAACGGCACTAGCCAAGGCTTGGGTCGCCAGCCTCCTCAAGCCATCTTTAACCGGCACTGCCAGGCAAGGGTCGGCAAGGCTCTGCCAACCAAACCCAAAAGGTTAACGTTGGCATCTCTCCGCGTCGCATCACATCGTGGCTTGCTCTGAGATGGTTGTGTTATGGGCAAGGGACAGACAAGGCACGCGAGATGGAGTCAAACCCGTACTCGGTGCAAATCACGGACGAGGACGGAGTGCTCCGTGAAGAACCCATGTCGATCTTGAAAAGAGGGGTCGCGAAAAGGGGCTGGTCACCTTCAAGCAGGGCTTCGGCAGGGGACAATGTGCCATGCACTGAGTGCCGTCCCACGTGAGAAGCACGCCACGTACGGGGGATGGCGTGCCGTTCGAAGGCAGTCTCATTTAACGACGCGCCGTCTCTGTGGTCAGTCAACACAAGCGAGGTAGCAAGCCGGTCCGGTTGTTTATGATCCCGAGACCGTTGCCCTCGTTTGTCGGCCTCAGAGATTGCCCATCGAAACTGTCGGAAACGTCGTAGGGCTAGAAGGAAGCGGCCGCGAGCCGAACCCTCTAGTCGATGCGGCACGTGGTTATGGGTCTGGCAGCTCTCATAGCATCAGCTTGGATTTTCACCAAGGGAGCTCGTTCACCGTCTGCAAGTCGCGAGACTTTGGGAGCCTTGATTGCTGCCCAAAGCATTTTGTCCACTTTCCTGTCTGCTGGGTGGCCCCGAGTGGTCCGCAGTGATTGTGGATATCGCCGTCCTGGAATGGTTAGAGGGATCTGTCTTGTGTTCCATGATCGTTCTCTCGTGGGTTTCCCAGGTTGCTGGCACATGGCAAAGTACTTTGTACCTCTCGTGGCCGGCAAGGGATTGAACGAGACCGGCAGAAGAACCCTGCACATTTGATTCAATTGCGCCCCGAGATGATGGTGCATCCAGAACTCGGGCGTATGCCGTCAGTCTCTGGTTTCAAAACACCGTCTCAGATAGCGTCTTAGTGGCTTTTGATCGAAAAGGGTTGATGCCTGTAGAGGAGAAGTCGTCTTTATGCGCTAGGGTGAAGCAAGAGACACACGTCTGTTGTGGTGATACATATCCTTTTCGTTAGAAACAGGCTGTCCGTCGTACCGTCGAGCCGCCCTAAGCTGACGATGGCGCTGGATGCGCAGTCAGCCGTCACGTTCCGACCAACAGTATGCAAATCGCCCGCTGGTGAGCCGAATGGATGGGTCGGCCGGTCCTGTGTGCGCATGTTGATGAAGCGATCCGACCCGATGCCATGCCATGCCATGCCACATGGCCACATGGGCATCTGTATGGACAACCAACCGTTCCCGTCAGACGGCTTCAAACACCACTAGCAAGCAACAACTTGACCCAAGCAACAGCTCCAAGCTCTGGTGGATCATAAGGGTCCCGGTCCGACACATTGGTCACCGCTTTGGACCCTCATCTGGTTGTCTTGGCCGAGGGGAAAAAGAAGGAATAAAGAAAAAAAGAGCTTCTTCATCGGCGATGACGTCCGCCTCCGGACGAGATTATCCACAGCCTCGACGACTTGCCGTAACAAGTCCCGGGGTTATTGGACGGGCTTTGGGTCTGTGGCTGGCCTGGAACAATGCAGCTGTGTAAAGGCGCCTTACGTCGGCGTCTAAGCGACCCCACTGCTCGTGTTGCAAACGCGTGGCTTCGTCAAACCCACGTGGCGGGCTCCACCAGTGCGACGAGCAGGCAGGAGCCTTGTTGGTTTTCTTGCTAGCCCCACACCCTCACCTTTTGTTTCCAACGCCCAGCGGCCATTGAGTTGACTGAGAGGGCTCGGTTGTGGATCACTGCCGAGTATCAGCGGTGATTGAGAAAGGCGAGGTCCATGAAGTCTCTGCTATCAGCTCTAGCCCTGTCACGGAGGGTCAGATAGTTATCTGGTTGGGTGTTGGAGCCGCTCCCGTGCTGTTACTTCAGACTTGTCTGCCAAGAAGCCATGTAGATCGTTGCCGAACCCATAAGCGATCGCATACCCATCAGTCTGTCGTCGGTGGATTCTGAACAAATCAGGCGTTGATGTTTTTTGCCGATGCAAGATTGGGTTTGTACTGTAGCTAGACGTTGCCGGATCGGATCGTCTAGTCTGGACTTTCGTGTTGAGCCTCAGGGCTTATCTTGTCTGGCTGTATGAGAACGTTCCGAACTCGCAGGAGGGTTCGGACGAAATCTCTTCCCTGATGGGGCTGGAGAAGGATAGCCCTCTGTTTCATCAGACTGGGCGTTCGGGTTGGGCTCTCCCGTCAACGTTCCGCACAGCGGATTCCTTGTGTGACGAGCTCTGCCATGGGCCACGTGGGAATGCCGACAAGACGGAAAAAAGTGACCAGTCATAACCCGGGCTTTGCTCGAGACTCCTCAGCGACCTCTGCTGTGCCTCATTGGGCAGATGCCTCCCATGGTGCCCCTCATAAATGAGATGTCAGGTTGAGCGTCCGAGTATCAGGAATTGTCTCTCGCGCGAACCTCAGGTGACCTGGGGCGTCGTTCCCTGTAGAGTAGTCAGCTCGCCGTGCTCCAGTTGTGGTGCGGTGTAGGGATTGAATGGTTGAAGGCAACAACCGGGTCACCAAAACCCGATTATTCCCAGTCTCGAGCGGAGGCTGCGGCCTCTTGCAAACGACGTTAAAAACCCTTACTGAGCCAATAGTATCGGGGTATGCGTGCCTTCTGGCGAGTGAGTTCTAACCACCGGACCAGCCGTGATGGGCCACCACGCCGAAATTGTCCATGTCCATGCGCTCGATGCGCGACCCAATTTGCTGCCAGTTTCCCAGCAGAGCCGTTGGAAGGTTTCGGCGAAATGCGTGTTGTGCAACGACCATTGCCCGCTCAACCGAAATCATGCCAGCAGGCGCCGGATGGGCTGATGATGGCTGGGGGCTTTGCCGCCCGATCTCCCAAGGGTGCCACTCGTCGTTGTTGCAACCATCGGTCCATCACCTTCGGGATGCCGATGACTTGGGACTAGGGCTGCCGACAGGCTCTGTCCTGGGCATGACGGAATATCGCGTCCCTAGTTGATGGAGCAGCATAAGCATTCTCGTCTCGCACCTGGACTTGCGACACGGCCCGCTCAACACAGCAAGCTGTCTGGGGGCTCCAAGGAACAGGGGCTTAGCGACGGGAGGCCAAGGAAAATGGCGGCAGATCCTCCGATGTCCTTGTCTTGCCCCCGCGGCATCTTCTCGCTCTGGCATTGGCACCGTACGAGGACCCAGCCGTGGATTTGGAAAGGAGACACTAGCAATGTCTTAGCGAAGCGCGCCTACGACAAGGTGGAGGAGCGGTTAACGATTACCGTCACACTAATTGCTGGCGTCGGTCGGTTGTGTTGGGTGTGTGTGCCCTTTCTGCGGCTATTCCTTCCTCGAGCGACCAGCACCAGTAGATCTTGGCGATGAAGCATCTGGCCGCTTTCTTCAGAATCTGGTTGCGATTACTGAAAACAAAACGAGTGATAGGTTGTGTAAGTTGAGTATCGACTGAATTGTTGCAGTTTGGAAGATGATGTGACCGACCTCTGCCTTCCTTCTTGGTCGCTTCTTGTGCTCAGGCAGGTACCTAGGTGCTATGGACACAGGCAGGTAGGTAATTAGGCGGTTGCTTGCTCCTTCCCATCCTGACACATGCCAATCTTTAAACGGACTGTGAACATCAACCTTTCGCAGTCTCGCAGGACCTCTCCCAGTCTTGACGGCTTCATCTCACCGCTAAATTCATGGTCGTTTCAAAATCACGTTACCCGTACCAGGCCAGGTCGGCTGCTCCGAAATCACAAACCCGTTGTTGTGTCCTCCAGCGTGAGTTATGACCGCGTGGCTCGTCGACGTGATTTTGAGTCGAGTTGAATTGCTCGGCCGGCCAAGGTCTGTCACAGGCCCCGGCCCCTGACACGGGACAGATTCCATTTGGGCTTCTAGAAGCTAGGACGAAGCACAAGAGGCGCTGACCATGCAAATCCCAATTTCGCGTCAGGGAGGGCATGATGCGCCCTTGTTCAACCCTCAAACGGTCAAGCGAGTGTGACGTGATGATTGAGCCAAGATGCTGACAGGTTGGCTAGGCATAGATTTCGGCTGCGATATCCGTTGAACTAATGATCGGTGTCCTGGAGATAGCCTGGGGCGGGAACAGCGAGCTGGAACACTCCAGTACCTACCCACGTTGAGTCAATGGCGTATCGGCAGACAGCCCTGAGAGACTTCACTGTCCAATTGGGCCAGCTCTGCACAAGAACGACGGTGTCGGCGGCGCACATAGAGGATCTAAGCTTCACCAGCAACACCCGGTGACAGTCAGCCTGGCACCGAGAATGCGTTTGGCGTTCGTCAACACCCATTTCCCGTCGTCTGGCCTCTCTCAAACGCCACTGTACCATGTGCTTCTCATGGTGGGCTCAAGAAGCACGATGCCACCAAAACTATGTCGGAGTCAGGAAACTGGGTTAGCGCTGATGAGCACGACAGGGTCTGAAGAAGATGAAGCAAACATGGCATCAGGCATGTGAGGGTACCCAGACAGGGCCATGCCCGTATCAAGAGCGGCTTTGCTTTTGGTCGTCTCGGGGTACTCCAGCAGCCGTTTCAAAGCGGTGTTTCAGCATCAACCCTTCTTGTTGCTCCCGGCGAGACTGACAGGCATCAGCATCCACTGCCAAGTTGGCCTAAAACCGGGCTCCCGTCCCTGTCCCCTCGCGAACTGCCATCGGCGAAAGCCACAGGCACCACCAGCATGGAAGGGAGTTGACAAAGTGCCTGATTTACCCCAGTGTCTGCGCACACCAACGAGACGGGAAGACTCTGGCATTGCTCCGACGGCTGCATGCTCGGGTGCAATTTGCAAGAAGCAAACCTACCTAGGCAAAGAGGCGGCGCGTGGGGCAGAGTTGGGGTGGGCCATGCCCACAGCGTGGTTGCATGGTTGCAGGGACATGGGCGTTCTCAGCGCATGGCCACAACGTGACGCGGTGGATGGAGGCATTGAGCATGGCTACAGGGAAGACAGTCGGCCGAATGCAGCTTAGGACGGTGGGAGGAATCCCTGGAGCCACGCGCACTCAAGGGGGCGCTTGCAAGGTGGCTGCCCGGAGCAAAAAGGTGCTGCTCCTGGAGAAGATTGGCTGTGGGAGCAAGGCATGCACTGCACGCGCTCAGCAGGAGCCCACGCCTGCGCGACCTGGCCTGTCTTGAATTAACATTCACCAAGAGAACGGGTATTGGGAGGTGTCACCTCGTTCCCCCTGCTGGGTCGAGTTCTTTGCTGACAACCTACAGAACCTACAGAGCCAGGATCAGTTCATGGTCAACCTCGCCAGGCTGGGCTTGGTTGTACTCTCTCCCTCTCACACTTCATTCGTGTGTTCAGCGGGCTCACGACCCCATTCGTGCTATGCACCAGCCCGACCGGCCCTTTGTTTCTCACCAGAGGGTCGTACAGACTTTGCCTCCCCCTTCCCATCCATGTCTACCAGTCCACCTACCTCCTACTACCTACCTACCTCAAGGCAAGCGAGCATTCCATCACAGGTGTCGCCCACCGTAGTGCCTAGCCGACCCACCGAGAAGATTGCAGCACCCATCCATCCATTGAAAGAAATGATGGGAGCGCTGGAGGATCAGGCTTTCGGCTGGGCCACTTCGGCGCCAGCTTTGGATGCCTTTGCCCGCTGCACTCAATGGGATTTGCAATGAGGCGCCCGCCTAGGCGACACCCGCCATCGTCGTGGTTGCACAGGGTACGCTCGTGGCGGGCAAGCCACCGGAGGAGAGCCCGCTCGGGTTGCTACTGGCTGGAAAAGGGATTCCAAAGAATGATTCTGACGCCGTCGAAAATGGGGGGATTGGGCGGATTTACTGGCCATACGGAACCGAAGCACCTGGCGTTGATATCAAGCATGCGCTTCCATACCGTTCAGACAGTCCTCGCGTACGCCATGTACCGGCTAGCGGGCTACCTTTGCAGCTGCTCAGTCCGTCAACTCATCCCTCGGTCAGTCAGGATGCGGAGGGGGCAGAATGACTGTCCCCCGCTTGCGCAGACCGCTGCAGATCAGCAAGAGTGATGCAGGCATTCTGCAGACCTCCAGGCTCGAGTGGTCCCCGGGCTGTGAACCCTCAGCAGGTATCATGCCCTAACGCGTTACTTACAGTGCCTTAGCGCAGGTAGCTCCAAATGTGAACAAGAGCGGAGGTGAATTGGGGTCCCAGCGTCGAGGCCAGTAATGCGAGTTGCTGGAAGCGGCGGCCCTTTCTTGGGATCCCAGCCTCTTGGCTCCTTGGGCTCACTCTGGCAGTTGCTCCACGCAAGAGCCGGAGAGCGTTTGGGAGTCTTGGTTGTTGATGCTATGATATGATTGACCGAGCAGACAAAGAAATAACTGAGCAGCAGTGTGAGAGGTGAGATATGCCAACAGAAGGAGAGCTGATTCCTGACGACGGTCCTTTCATGTCGGGATTATTGCCGGGCTCGTTTCTTTGTGATTTCTGATTACCGGCAGCCCCTCTTCTCTATGGTCGTTTCCCCTCCTTTCACGCATCCGTCCATGTCGGTCGGCTTGCTCCTACGTGCGTGTTGCAGTCGGAGCCGATTAGAGTGTGCCCGTACGGTGCCCGGCACTCCCATGCACCGGACTGCCTCTAGTTAGTCATCACCGACACCATGGATGGCTCGCTCACCACCGTCCGTGATTACGTTCCCGTCGGGAGCAGCCAGTTTGACCGAGGCCGGGCTGGAGAGTTTTGCTGGTTTGATGCGGCGGGCTGGCAACAGAGCTGGCTGTTCTTCGCCGCCCCCTGGGAGCCCGCCAACCTGCGCTGAAGCATCCATGGAAGCCCGCGGCCAGGGCTGGTGTATCACTGAGCGAACCCCTGTTACACGGCGCAACAAGTACCCGCTACCTGATCAAGATGGATGGGGTGGACTCCATGGATGGTTCTGTTCTGTGGGCGTTCTCGCTCTCGGCCTGGAGCCCACTCTACTCTGTCGCTCGCTGCGCTGCACCGACCCTTTTTTCCTCTGTCCATCCATCGCCTCAGCGGAGTCATCGGCGCCCTGGGCCCTGGTTCTCTCTGGCCCTCTCTGACCCTGACCCTGCCCTGACCCTGGCCTTGGTTAGCCCGCTGTTCTCAGCGCCCAGATTAGCCCCGGCGTCCAGTGTGTGGTGCGTGCGTGCGTACCTTGTACGGAGGAGGCACTGGACTGGACTGGGGCAGAAGAAGGAAGACACAAACCCACCGGCTCTCGATGGCGCCCTCTCTCTTGGTAGAACATGGGTCTCTACATGCACGCCGACGGCCCTCGCTCACCCCTCTCCTCGCACCCCACCCTCCCCTCAAGTGCGCCCATCTCCAGCCAGGGCCGGTCTTGTCTACCCTCTCTCTACCTTGCCTATCCTATCCTATTCTAATCCTGCCTATCCTATCTCTCTGCCCGTGTCCCACTTGCTCTCGCCGCGTCCATTTGCCTTCTTATTTGAACCTTCCCGCTGCCGTCACCAGAAAAACTCCCCTCCTTCTAACCTTTCTCGTTCCCGTTAGATGGCCACTCTGTCGCATACTCAAAGGCCCACGGATCACCAGTCTGCCTCTGATACCCTCGACCACCACGCTGCTCCAGGCTCCTCTCTCTCGCATCGGCCTGCTCCTCCTCCTCCTCCAGACGCTCCCTCGTCCTCCGCCGCCGCCGTGGTAGCTCCGCCCGCGCCATCCCACGTCACATCCTCCAGCTACGGCCACCGTCATACCGTCTCCTCCGTCTCGAGGCTGAACAATCGGTCGTCCACCAGCATCTTCGCCTTGGCCGCCGCTGCCTTGGACCGCACCCAGAGCGCCATCGCTACCATCTCGGAGCCCTCCATTCGGCCTCGACAGTCCAGCGGCGCCCTCTCGCGGCTCTCCCTGCTCACGAGCTCCTCTCCCTCGTCGGAACCCTCCAGCCCGGACAAGTATCACCGTCTGAGAAGCACCTCGAGCCAGTCTCTTCTGGCCGGCTCCAATTTGGACAGCAAACTCGCTCCCCAGGTCGCCCCGGCGAACAATCCGCCCTCTCAGCCCTATTCGTCCACCGACCCGAACCACCCGCTTCCGGTCAAGTCTCCCTCTACAGAAAACAAGATGCATCAGACATCCTCGCGCTTGCTGCGCATGACGGACGATGACCGGCCGTTCACAAAGGTACGTGCCCTCGCCCCACGATCTTGTCTCTCTTCCTGTCCTGGTGTCTCCGCTCAAACCGTTTCCCTCCTGTGTGGACGTGTAACGTTCTGTGCCGTGTCCATGATTGCATCTCTCTGAAACGCTGCCTCTCCCGACAGCTACAAGCTACGACATTGGCTAACATGGTTTCACAAACAGGACTTCAAGGATCTCTTTGCCACCTTGGTCGTCAGTCTGCTACCGCTCTCGGCTCACCGCGTCCGATTGACAAAGGTCGAGTACACCTTCCTGTCCGAGGATGCTATCAACAACCTCGGATCCCTCAAGTTCTCCCAGTCCAACCGAATGCCCGACCCCAAGGACCCCTCCCGCATTGTCACCACAACCACAACCACGACCTTCTCCATGGCCAAGGATATGGCCCGTTCTATCTGCCAACGTTTCCTCGAGGCCCGTTTTATCGAATCGGCCGACGGCAAGTACCAGCAGGTGTACACGATGAAGGGATCCGTCTGGCAACTGACACCAAAGGGCATCACCGTCCTGGACCGATTCTGTGCCCGAAATGGCATCCAGCAGAAGCAGGTGGCGGAACTTGCCAACCTCGGCTCGACCCAGCTGGTCCTCCTGGAGCGAGATTCTCAGACCGACAAGCTTCTCCACGATCAGGGCACGGTCGAGGTCATCTTCCGTCGCTTCGCCGGTTCCGAGGGTCGCAACGTCAAGCCCACCGTCAACGCCGCCGACTCAGACTCGTTGCATGATTATCGGGACGGTCTGACTGGTGTCAAGATGGCAGCCGAGCGCAAGGTCAATGGAAAGTCGTATCGTGACACATTCACGGGCAAGGCCACGACCGATTGGTTGATGGACTGCTCCACCATTGTCGACAAGCGGGAGACAGTTGAGGTTGCTACCCTCTTCGTCGAGTACGATCTGATGGAGCCCGTGGCCCAGGACCGCGCCTACATGTCCCAGAATCCGGGATGCAATGTCTTCCAGCCCACCAAGTACGCCATCTACCAGCTGTCGCAAAGAGGCAAGGACCTGGTCAGCGGTGCAGCCACGCGAGGACGTGCGTCGGAAAGTGAGGGCGGTAACACGTCGCAGCGAAACGGAATCACTCGGGACTCCAACACGCAGCGACTGGACAAGATCCTGAACGACCCTGCGCTCCGACTTCTCTTCCGCGAGCAGCTCCGCGACACACACTGTGAGGAGAACCTGTCGTTCTACCAAGACGTTGACGAGTTTGTGCGCAGCTGCAAGGCTGCGACACGGGCAGCCCAGAAGTCACCCAACACCACTGCGATGGACAGCATCAAGGAGATTATGGCATCGGCATATGGTATCTACAATGCCTTCCTAGCTCCCGGATCACCATGCGAGCTCAACATCGATCACCAGCTGCGCAACAACCTGGCAACGCGGATGACCAAGGCTGTCGGGCAGGATGTGGCCATGATCGACACTCTCCAAGAGGTGACGTCTTTGTTCGAAGACGCCCAAAATGCCGTGTTCAAGCTGATGGCCAGTGTAAGTTTGGCTAAAGCCAGCCCCCAAGCCCCCACGATGCCCGTTCTCGGACACGCCGAAAGACCAGCTCGCTGACAGACGAAACAGGACTCGGTACCAAAATTCCTTCGCAGCCCCAAGTACGAGCAGCAACTGCGAAACTACGAGTTTGACCTGCTCGGCCGAGGGCCCGAACGGAGCCAGAGCAGATCGAACCGGAAGTAGGGGCCGATGCCGATGCTAGAGGCGCCGACCCCGAATGCCGATCCGACCTACCCAACGAGCGAACCCGACTAGAGAGGCCTGGGCCTGAGCCTCGGGGCTACAGGGCCAGGACCCTTGCGGGCACGACTCACCCTTTCACACCATATGCCTCATTTCACGAGTCATTTGCATACAAACCATTGACTGATTTGGCTACCAAAGTGTTTGCCACTGTCGAAACGATACCACCTAGAGCCACCCCATCTCCTGCATCATCGGTGTTTTTGGTTTTTTTCTTGGTAATTTTTGCTCTATTGTTTTTTCACTCTCCAATGACCATCCAACAACGGTCCCTTCGGTCGCCTCCGACCACACCTCCCGGCCGCTTCCTAGCTTTCCAGCCTACCGGTGCCGGACCCAGCTCCGCCGCGGTAGCTGTATTGGTTCTATGAAGTTTTTTTCTTTACTATTTTTCTGGAACCTTGGAGGCGCCCGCGGGTAGACGTTTCTGGTATAAGGCGGCGGAAGAAGAATTACACGGCCGAACATAGGGTGGGCACAACACACAAAGATTGATCGTCATGATGTAACGACAACGCATCCTGGTCTGCCGAAAAGGGTGATTGATCGAGTCAACCACTTGATCAAAAGCAGGCAAAATGAAGGGGCCCATACAGGCACAGGAAAGATGGACAGTCGCATTGACGACCAACGGCCGGGAATGCGAGAACATGACGAGGGATGGATGGGACGGAAGTGTGAAAGACGTCCTTTCAACAAAAAAAATTCGGCGGCATTTTCTCTATTTTTCTCAATTCTTGTTGTTTTATTTGACCCTTTTTTTTCTAACTTGTCACGGCTTAACGGGATCATGTTGAGAGGCCGAAAGTAATGCATTGCATTGGAAGGAGTCGGGTACACGGCGGGCCAGCGCTGAATACAATTGTACATAGAAAAAGAAACCTGGGCAGCCTCTCCTCGAACTCTATCGAGAGAAGTATGGAAAGGAAGAAATGACAAAAATGAAGCCATCCTTTCAGGTCTATGTGATGTGATATGTGTCTTTGTGTTGACAAGTTATGTGACCCGCTCGACTGTCGGTGAAAACCTGCAACTCAAGGGATGACGATGCCAATCAAGATGTGGCCGACTGACTACATATGAATCATGACTTGTCTTGGAACGCGGCAGTTGCTGGCATGGAAGAGATGACCCGGAGTATGGGTCAGATAGAGACCTCCTGACAGTCGGGTAGAGAGTTGAACTGGTTTGACTGGAATGCACCCAAGCCCAAGAATGTTGTGTTTCCGAATCGTTTGGGTTAGAGAGAGAGAGCCCGAGAGAGGCTGACGATGATTCAATAGCACGCGATGAACTACCAATGGGAGACTGAGGCTTGATTCGAGACTGATGGCATGAACTGGGTGCTTCTATTGCTCTTCCTGAGACCTTGGCAGATGTCGCCATGGTCTAGGCTTTGAGGAGGAGCATCGATCAACTTCACAACGAGGGTGACATTCTCTATTATTAGACCAGACGCATGAAGAAACTAGGCAAAAGTTTCTACAGAGTCTGCACTAGTTTTATAATAATTCCTTAATAAAATTTGCTCTAATCCCTAGCTAGGTTTCGGCATCTTCCTTGGAAGTCAATAATAATCTGGAGAAGAGGCCGAGGGTTTGTGATTGGTCGGATCCACGACGACGGCTGCTCCTGAGGGAGAAGCGACAACAACTCATCCCTCGAATCGACCAGCATAAAAATGATTCACTGGACAATACTAAAATTAGTATAAGGAAAAGAAAGCAACAAAACTCACAAAGATAAGAAAATATTACACGTCCTTTGATAAACTATCGTGAATATGATGATGAGCAAGCCACGCCCGGTCTTCATCTCGTACCTGCATACTCCTCGCATAAAGGCTGAACGTGACAACCAATCCAGTTGAGAAAAGGCTTTGTTTAGGGTAGACACAACACGAGTCGAAACGGCTTTTTTGCTGATTATGCTGATTATTACTCCAAGACATGTCTAAAGAAAGAAAAAAAGCCCCGTTTCCTTCAAGGGAGGAAGAAGAAGAGTTTCTCATTTTGACCTGTCTCAGCCAACCACCCTCCCGTCCAGCTTCGACATCCGATGCTGAAAATATATCTCTCTTGGCGAATTGGGTGGCTGTTGTTGGTCAAGTTTCAAGCCCTTTTTTTTGTTGTGCGTGTTGTTTGACGTGATGCTTGTTCTGCAGGCGTTCAATAATTGCGACAGTTTGTCCTACGCCATCAGGAACAAGAGACATGGGTTACGCAACACCATGTTTTTGTCAGTTTTTTCTTCTCTCTCGTTCCAGCTTGTACAAGGAAAGGTGGTTGGGGAAAGGGAGACTCCTTCACAGGTTCGGTCAAATACAATTCGGGTCTCGGCTCATGTCTAGACTGATAGAGCAATATTCGGAGGAATGCTTCTTGTTGTTGTGCTTTTGCCGGTGAAAAAGGACCTGGGCAGTCCCACGTAGAGTAGTAGACTTCTCCTTCACCTGCCAATGTCTCACTGAGCCCTCCCTTGAGTTGGTGGCCTCATCTCCCCCCTCCCTTGCGTACTGGAATGTCACGGCGGCCATCGTGATACGTTTGTTTATTATTCTTTGGTGACGGGATTGGCGGCGAGACTTTGTTTCAGCCCTCAGGGGGAGGGGAGAAAGGGAGGAGCCAAGGACCTTTTCCTCTCCGTTGGGGACATGCCGAGCTGAGTCCCTCCGGATCAGAGATAAAAGACGCCATCGTCGACGTCCAGAAACCGAATCTTCTTTCCCTCACCATCCTCATCATCTCAAGCATCATTCGTCCTTTGAGCCTCTTCGGTTTCAATCCCACACTCGTTCAATCAACTTCTCGCCCAAGTCACTCGCTTTTGACCAGCTACCTTACCCTCCTTTCCTAGCAAAGCCTTTTTGCCTTTCGCACCTCTTTCGAAACTTCCCCCTTTTTTCAAAGAAACCAACCAAACTTTCAAAATGTACGCCCAGAACGCCGCTGTCGTCCTCGCCCTCGCTGGTCTCGCTGCTGCGCAGACCACCACCACTCCTCCTCCCGTCCCTGTTCCCACTGGCTCTTCCAACGGCACCATCACCGTCACCAAGGTGTACGACGTCTACACCACCTACTGCCCCGGCCCCACCAGCTTCGTCTTTGGCGGAAAGGACTACATCGTTACTGAGCCTTGCACTCTGACCATCACCGACTGCCCCTGCACCGTCGTCGAGACTCACACTCCTACCTGGATCCCTCAGCCTCCTCCCGTCGTTCCCGGCTGCCCTGGTGGTGACCACTGCGTCGAGCACCCCAAGCATCCCGGCTACCCCGGCGTTCCCCAGAAGCCCGGAAAGCCTGTCCCTGGCCACCCTCACGCCCCCGGATGTGAAGGTGAGGACTGCATCGAGTACCCCGAGAAGCCCGGCAAGCCCGTCACTCCTGAGCACCCCGGAAAGCCCGTTACCCCTGAGCAGCCTGCCAAGCCCGTCGTTCCCAGCCAGCCCGCGCAGCCCATCAAGTCTGGAGTTCCTGCCTGTGAAGGCGAGCACTGCACCACCACTGGCGACAACACCAAGAGCGAGACCCCCAAGACTAGCGACACCACCAAGGGCCAGACTCCCGCTTGTGAAGGTGATGACTGCGCTCCCGTCATCGTCAACGGCGCTGGTGCCATCCAGCTCAGCCTCGGTCTCGCTGCCGTCTTCGGTCTCCTTGCTCTGTAAGCTCTTCAACTCAAGACAAGCACCTTGGAGCTCCAAGAGCGTGAAGCAGCTGTTCAGATGGCACGAGAAAAGCATTTTGCCTGTCCGCCCCTGATTGCATCTGACGACCAAACACGCCACGATTCATCACGAGCGCGCAACGACACTTCTTTCGATTCTTTTTCTTCTTCGTCCTCTCAGAGGAGTAATGATCACTTGGTAGTTTTGTGGGATTTTTCTGCACTCGCATTTAGACCGTGAAGGAGAGGGGAGCTTCTTTTCGCCGGCCTCTCTTCTCAGCTTGGGAAGAGGGAGGGAGGAAGAGAAACCATCTATTCCGGGGGTTTAGGGGTTGTTGATCTCCTGAGTCGGCTCTCTTTCCTGGTTTCGCTATCAGGCAAGGGGGTGACGCAAGGGAGAAGCGGTTTCTCTGTTTGGGTTTTTTGGTAGAAGGGGGGAAAGGGGAGATTCGGAAGGCATTTGCATTGCTAGGAGATGATTTGTATCGTTCTTGTAGATACGCAAGGTACCTGACGCAATTTTATCATTATGCCCTTAAAAAGATGCTTCGAGGTCCCGTACATGGTTGACGTGAACCACTCACTCCTAGTCCTCGTAGCTACCCATTCTCGATTATTCAGTCCAAAAGAAAACATTGACTCCAGCCTGAACGCCAGTCACCAACTAAAACAGCTCTTCAACGGGTCGTCATCATGATTTCTCGTATTGTTGGTAGGGGTAGTATCCCTGTTTAGTGTCGTCCAACTCGGAATGCCTCTGGTCTTGTGATGAATAAGGATTTTGCGTGGGAAACCCGAAATGATCTTGGGAGTTGCTATTACTGTGATACGCAGTGTTGGGGTAACCAAGCCCTGGCTGATCTGATCCTATCCGTAGAGGGTGCGCCGGGGGGCTTAGAGTACCGTTCCTCTGCTGATAATAGTCCCCCACGCTGGAAGAGCGCGAGTGGCTTTCATAGGCCAGGCTCGAGCCCATCACATGCTGCCCAGGGCCGATGCCCGGAGGGAGGAGAGGACCCAAGGGCGCCATTCCTGAGGATTCGGATCCCGTGGGGGTCGGCGACTGGAGGCTCCCGGGAGAGTTGGTCCTGACGCTCTGAGTCGACTGGTTGACCGATACTATCTGAGCCTTTGCGGCAAGCTTGTCGACCAGTGATCCGTGGGACTTTTTGAGCGTCTTCTTGACAAATCCCGCCATGAGCATGTTGCACCGCAGATCGACGTCCTCACGGAGGTATAATCCTGTCATGGGTGCGCCGAGGCCCAGCTCGACGGGTTGAGGTGGCTCTCCTGGCATGGAGCCGCCGATAGACCAGCGGTCACGGATGTCGAGCCCCATGGGTGCGTAACAATGAGTCTGAAGACCCTCGGGGAGGTCATAGAAGGCGCAGGTGTACGAGACCTGACCGGAAACAACGCCGCCTGGGAGGTAGTCGATGCGGTCGGTGAGGGAGTACCAGACACACCGCTGCTCCTCGGCCGAAGCGTGCGATGGAGGGGGGATTGGGTGACGCTCTTTGATGAGAGGGTTAAGGTCGATCATCTCGAGATGGTCATGGAGGAAGTCGATAACGACCTGGCGGGTGATGCTCGAGGGCAAGGGCGTGATTGAGGTGAATGTATGCCGTGTCATCTTTGGTGGTGATGCTGATGCTGATGATGAGGGGGTGAGACTTTGGCGTGAAGCGTGAGGAGCAGGAGGCACCGTTGATCAAACGGGCGCGTCAACTTGTCGAATGACAAGAAGGAACGAGTGCTGTCCTGAGGAACAAACAAACGCGGCAGGACAGGGAGTGAGACGGTATATGAAACAGAGGCCGCGTGGTGGAAGTTGGCAGTCTTTTTGTCGTTGTTGTTCAAGCTGAGTTCCATGCCATGCATGATGACAGAGGCTTCCAAAGCGAGCCTAGGTTTCCTCTCGTAATGTGAGACGGGACCCCCCCCCAGTCGCATCAAGTCAAGTCGCAAGGTAAGCCACAGTCGTACCGAAGCAGCTCGGGAGTTGGCCACTAGCTCCATGGCTTGGCCCAAGTGGGCAATTCATCGTCACCGCGCTTCCCAGACGACGCCATCCTTGGGGTCATCTCCCGCGGAGGAGCGAGCATCGAATCAGATGGGACTTGGAGCTATCCGGCGCCGGGAGAGACGATGGCAACCTCGCGCTGTCGGTCTTGGGCAAGTAGGCGAGGCATAACGACCATTGTTGATGAAAATGGTGAGATTTTAGTCTTGGTCGGTCACACCGTGAGGATGATGAGTGAAACGCGGCAACTAAAACCGCCGCGGGAGGAAGCCAGGCCGCGCCTTCCATTGTGGTTGCGCGTCTACTAGCCCCGGAACCAACACTTGCCGCGCGGGCCTCGGGAGCCGCCTCATCCGGGACTGGTAGGGACGCTGTCTGTGTTACCACATGACGGCAAAGCACCTCTCACTCCTCTTAGACTTTGATCTTTGTAAGAGTTAGATCTGAGGTAGATTCGACGACACACATTCACATCTACTATCATCACATTTAGTATCAAAAGGCAAAGTTGCAAAATCAGCTCGCCAAAACGGCAGCAGCACAAAATACCATTTTAGCTTTATATAAACGCAGCAGTCTCGCCCATCCATGCCATGACATCCATCTCATGTCTGATTATATCCCGGTCCCTTCTGACCATCCCATCGCAACCAAAGCAAGCCTCCCTCCCAGTCTTCTCAAGCTTCCCACAACTTTCCATTCATCCAACATCTTCCGCTCTCCCGCATGTAAAGGAGTGTTAGGGTATCATTCAAAAGTTTCCCTCTATGTATCAACAATGCGCCTCAAATGAGTGTCGTGGTCATGCCAAATGTCCAAAAATGCTAAATGCGCCCAGGTCGTTGTATATGCAAAAAGGAGTGTCCGTGAATCGTAAATATAAACACCTTGTCATATAATAGACATTAAAATCAAGGAGTGTCATGAATAGTCGAAAAAAAGGGGGTTCGTCGAAAATTAAATGAAGAGGACCGCCGCCATTGAGAGAAGGGCGACGACAGAGGCCAAGCTGGCAGAGATGCGAGAGGCAGCTCCTTCAACTGTGGCAGGTGTCGTCGTCGCTCCGGCAATAGCCGAAGTGCGCGTCTCAAGGTGTGACTGATGCTCTGAGGTCTCAGTAGCCTTGCTTCCAGGAGCTGAAGCGCCTGTCTCGGCACCTTCTGTCTCAGTGGCCTTGCCTCCAAGGGCAGAAGCGTCAGTCTCAGCAGCCTTGGTCTCGGTAGCCTTGCCACCTTCGGCTGAAGCGTCTGTTGCAGTCGCCTCTGCGGCAGCAGCTTCTGTCTCCGTAGCCTTGCCTCCAAGAGCAGAGGCGTCGGTCTCGACAGCCTCAGTCTCAGTAGCTTCTGTTCCGAGAGCCTCGACAGAACCGCTTGGCCGAGCAGCCGTTGTCACAGTAGCAGTGGTTTCCGGAGACTCAGACTCAGACTCACGGGCATCGGACTCGCGGGCCTCCGAGTTGCGAGACCCTCCAGTTGCTGTCTCTTCAGCCTCATCTTCGTCAGTCGACGAGGTCTCCTCAGCTGCTCCATCATCGTCCGTCGCAGTGGGCTCTTCGGTAGCTTCGGCAGCAACCGAAGACTCGCCCTCAGACGCTGCTGTCACGCCGGGCTCCGAGTCCTCTGTCGTTGTTGCGGCGTCTGCCACGGCTGAAGTAGGCTCGTCTTCCTCTTGCTGAGCTGAGCTAGGCTCAGACGCTCGAGTGACTGAGCCCGAATCATCAGTGGTCGCTTCAGCCTCTTCCTCTTGCTGGGTCAAGCTGGGCTCGGGCTGGTCTGTGGTTGCCTGTGCCTCTTCAGAGGCCTGGCTAGTTGGCTCGGAATCCTCTTCGGCTGAAGTGGGACTGGACTCCTCCGTGGGCTCTGCAGTTGGATCGATGATCTCTGTGGTCGCCTCATCCTCATCCTCAGCTGAAGTAGGCCTAGCAGTCTCCTCGGGCCCCTCAGTCGTAGCTGCTGCAGTTGGATCGATAATCTCTGTGGTTGGCTCATCATCTTCTTCAGCCGTGGTAGGCTCAGGCTCATCCGTGGTCAGGGCCGAGAATCCGCCTGTGCTGGCCTCGACTTGTCCGGATGTCTCCACATCAGGCTCGCCAGTGACCTGAGACTCGGGGCCGGAATCGGTCGTAGCAGACTTGGTATCCTCGCCCTTACAGTAGTTGATGAATTGTCCAAACTTGGGCTCGACATATGACTGGAGGCCGGTCTTGGCATCGTCCTCGTTTGTAGTAATACACTCTGTACAGAGCTCGTAGCTGCCCATGAACGATGAGCCATCGGCACACAGCTTCTCAGTCTTTCCAACAGATTGAGCGATCTTGTAAGCACCATCACAGTCATCGAAACAGACCGCAGGGGCAACATCCCGCTTGCTGAACATGTGCATTCCACGGCGCTGGTGCGCGCTGGGGATGTAGTCGTAGGCTTCAGCCACTGAGGTTGTGGTGGTCGTGGTCGTGGGCTTGGGCCAGTCGCTCAAGGTCGTCTGGGAAGCCCAGTTGCCAGTGGTGATGGTTGTGAGCGTGCCATTGATAACCTTCTCTTCAACATTCTTCTTGAAGATGTCGTATGAAAGACCGAAGGCCTCCGGGTTCAGGTTGAAGTATCCCTCAGATGGGGCATAGTACGAAGTCTCGTTCTTGCGCCATCTGATCTTCTTGAACTTGGGAGCAGGGATACAGTACTTGGGCTCACACAGATAGTCATCCTCAGGTGGCTCAGACCAGAAGTTACAGGATGCGGGCTTGGGAGGGTTGCAGACGTAGCCAGGCTTGCAGCCAAATGTGCGGTCCGAATCGACGGCCAGGGGCGCGGAATTGCCTGTAGGCTTGGGGCACAGAGTGATACTGAAGACAGACGAGACAGTGACGGTGGTAGGAGGAGGGTTCACGGTTTGCGCAACAACCAGGGTGGTGGTGTAAACTTGTGTTGGGCCCGGGACCACAGACACAATCGTCTCGCCATCCTTGGTAATGGTGACAGTCTCCGCGGGTAGCTGCTCAGTAACAACTGAGACGACGGTTCTTCCAGGAAGAGTGGTGATCTGACCAGGCTGGGTAACAACCACAGTTTGGACAACAGTCTCTCCAGGGAGAGTCGTGACTTGGCCATCTCGGGTCACCGTCTGGGCCTCCCTTGTGACAGTGGTGACGATCGTCTCTCGGGGCCCGGGGACCTGCTGCGTAACAACTGATACGACGGTGCTTCCAGGAAGAGTCGTAACCTGACCAGGTTGAGTGACGACGACAGTTTCGCCAGGAAGAGTTGTGACTTGACCGTCTCGGGTGACCGTCTGAGCCTCCCTGGTGACAGTTGTGACCTCACCATCGAGCGTGACGGTCCTGCCTTCTTCAGTCACAATGACAGTTTCCTCTTGGGTCACGACGATAGTCTCCCCTTCTTGAGTGACAGTCCTTCCCTCTTCGGTGATAACCACTGTCTCACCTTCGGTGATGACAACCGTCTCGACGGGCTTGGTCGCGGTGAGCGTCACAGTTCGTCCCTCAGTTACGACAACGGTGCGGACGGGACCTGTTTCCGTGAGGGTGATAGTGCTGCCTTCTGTGATGGTTCGATCCTGGGTAACAGTTGTACCATCGGTAATAGTTACGGTATGGCCCTCAGTAATGGTGATGATCTCGCCGTCATCGGTGATGGTTACAGTGTGACCCTCCGTGACGGTCCTATCCTGGGTGATAGTAGTACCGTCGGTGATGGTCACGGTATGGCCCTCAGTAACGGTAATGATCTCGCCGTCGTCGGTGACAGTGACAGTTTGGCCCTCCGTGATAGTTCGGTCCTGAGTGACAGTAGTACCGTCGGTGATGGTCACGGTATGGCCCTCAGTAACGGTAATGATCTCGCCGTCATCAGTGACAGTGACTGTTTGGCCTTCCGTGATGGTCCTATCCTGAGTGACAGTAGTGCCGTCAGTGATGGTCACTGTATGGCCCTCAGTAACGGTAATGATCTCGCCGTCGTCGGTGACAGTGACAGTTTGGCCTTCCGTGATAGTTCGGTCCTGGGTGATGGTGATGCCGTCGGTAATAGTCACTGTCTGGCCCTGAGTCACGGTAACGATCTCACCATCAGTGATAGTTACGGTGTGGCCCTCGGTAACTGTTTCAATAACCTTGTCGGTAACTGTCTCAGTAACCTTATCGGTCACCCTGTCGGTCACCGTTACCGTCTTCGGGGGTGGAGGAGGCGGAGGATAGCACTTGGTTACCGTCACTGTGTGCTTAGGAGGCTGACCATGGCACTTGGTGACGGTTACTGTCTCCTTGGGCGGCTGGCCATAGCATTTTGTGATGTAGACGGTTGTAGGTGGCTCCCTGCTGCAAGTTCCGGTCTCACTGGTAGTTGGCGGCTCAGTTGGACTGGTCGGTGGTTCAGTTGAGCTGGTTGGGGGCTCGGTGGGACTGGTAGTTGGCTCAGTGTAGCTGGTAGATGATGGAGATTCAGTTGAACTGGTTGGCGGCACGTAAGTAGAACTAGTCGTTGGGGGGACGTAAGTCGAGCTAGTTGTTGGTGGAACATAGGTAGAACTAGTAGTCGGCGGCACGTAAGTAGAACTAGTCGTTGGCGGGACGTAAGTCGAGCTAGTTGTTGGTGGAACATAGGTAGAACTAGTAGTCGGCGGAACATACGTCGAACTGGTCGTTGGCGGCACGTAGATCGAGCTGGTCGTCGGGGGAACATAAACAGAGCTAGTAGTTGGAGGCACATAGATAGAACTGCTCGTGGTTGGTGGACCAGGCGGCGGGATACCGGTGTAAGTCTTTGTGCAACCGCAGTGCTTATCATAGACCTTGTAAGAAGGAAGCTTTTCGGCCGGTGAGGTTGATGTGGGCTCATGCGACTCTTCCTCCACGGAAGTAGACGTCAGAATTTGAGATGTTGGAGGCACCTCCACCGTGTCATAGTCGTTCGGGGTGGACGTGGGCTCGTTGTTCTCATCCGGAATAGAAGTCGGTACTTGAGTTGTCGTGGGCACACTTGGGGCGTCATAGCTGGGACCATACCCGTAGCTGCCCTCGTAGCCCGTGTTGTCGGGGGCTGTTCCTGAACTCTGAGCGTCGTTTACCACGACACTTGAGCTGGCTTCTGGCTGGACAGCCCTTCGATGCATTTGGTCTTTGTCGGCTGGGAGCCTGACAGCTGCAGCGCCCATGGCGCTGAGCATCAGCAAGAAACGCATGGCGGCGAGCGAGTGAACGGCAGCCCCAATAGCGAGCGTGTGTGATGAAAGAAGGTGAGTCGGGACCCAAGTTTTCTTTCAAAGATGTCAGAGCTGACCACAGGAGGTAGAGAGAAAGGGAATCTCAAGCCGCTCAACACCGACGAATACGATATATATCGGTCGGATCAGGCTGAGTGAGGTTGGACCAAGGGGCTGAGCAAGTCCACGTACCAAGTGCCGACGATACAGCTGATTGGCACCACTTGCATCGATATCCGCAATTGGGGTTAATCTCCTCTCTTGTCAGCCACTCCGGCGTGTGTTGTTGACACGGCAGGGAAGCGGGTGAGGAGGCAACCGGGCTGCGGCTCGATGCTGTGGATGTCCCTCTGGGGCAGGACAGGGTCCCAATGTGGTGTTGAAGATCGACGTAATCAAACAACGCAAGCAGCCAAGTGTCAGCTCAAATTAAAGAGCTCCCAAGATGGACATGGGGAGGACCGAACGAGATGACTGGGACAAAGAGCCAGGGACATGACAAAAGATCCATTGACCAGACGTGAGGGCAGCATGGAGCTAAATGGAGTCTCCATGCCTTGCGGGTACCTTGCCCGAGATTGCTTGCCTTGAGGGGATATGGGCCATGGTAGGTAGCATGAGCAACAATGCATTTAGAGCACATCGCACATGCAGTGAGCATGGCCCCGGAGGGCAAGGATCTGAACGGGGCACGTACGATTTGCCCAGGTCCAACAGCCAGGGCCAGCACCAGCAGGCACCACGGCTTCAAAGGGCGGTCCACTTGGACAAGGACCTTGTCCCGGGGCCTTGACACTGGGCTGGAGTGGGCAAGAGAGTTCAAGGCTCGGCAAACCAGACAAAGCCAAGGGCCGACAAATGGCGGAGAAGTGACAATATCACATCACGACCCTTGAGCTGCTGACGACGCGACAATCCATGACCGTTGTAGCCCACCAACGAGGCCCCCCAGCAGGCCAGGTCTCTCGGCGGGGCGGGAAGTATGTTGCGATCTGACAGACGCAATTGCTGCTTAGGGAACCCGGAAAGCGGGCTCAGCCTAGAAGCTCCCGGGTAGACGAGCCGGGTGTAGACGGTGACGGTTTGCGAGTCAAAAATAGGTTATCCGGTGTCGTCCAGCATGGCGCCATTGATGTTGTGGCTCGAACACGGCAGAGATGGGATGGATGGGCGATGTGAAGGAAGGTTTGAACAGAGCTCGTGTTGAAGACGCAAACCTGGAAGCCACGACGAGCTGTGGGCAGGGCATAGGCTGTCAGCGACTCAGAGATGCTTCAGAGGCGCTGGCTTGATGATGCGCCGGCACGCGGGCTGTGATGGACGGGACGTGGTGATGGTGGTGGAGGCGACCATAGAGCATGGGAGAAAAAGACCGAAATAGTGGGTCCCACCATCATCACCATGCTCTGTTTTAACTCCCCCACTTCTATATCTAAGCAGGGTCTAAAGAGCCTAAAGGTCTACCAAAGAGTATTCGTACACCGTAAGATCATCGTACTATCATGTTTGTACTCTCAAGAGTCAGCATCGTACTCGAGTCTCTGTAACAATACCACAACAGCCCAGGCTTGCATTTCTTTCTGTGACTCGAGAGGTAAGTGAGGTTCAGCAGTTCGCGGTAGGCTCCCACCGTCTCGGACTAGCGTCTTTCAACGGGGCGGGCGGGCAGGCGCCACAACCTGTCGGTCAGGGCCTCCTTGTGTCTGATTGGCTAGAGCACGACAACCCTGGTCCAATCCAGGGCGGAATTTTTACTGCGGCCCAGCCCTGTGGAAGCGGAGACCGCAACATGGCTCCTCACGAGGAAGGTACTACGTAGTAAGCTTCGTCGGACTCCATCTTTGCTGACTCTGCTCCACTGAACCCGAGATGAAACCCACTGTAGCTTGGGAGCCGGGCCTGGGCCTGATGGGCATTGGGAATTGGGAATGTGCATGTCGGTTCGGTTGGTGTGTGTGTTGGATGGAACAGTCATGGGAACGGGTTGCCTACCCGAGGAGGTCGGGGCTCGGATCAAATATTGCCCAGCACATGTCTATTCATCCTTCTTCGGGTCTCGATATTCTTTGTTCCCCACGAGTTGGCTACCTAATTCATGATCAATTCATCCTCTTTCTGCGCTCCCCCCCTTGCTTCCGTGTAACCTCTTTTCATGGCACGACCTCGGTCTTATGCGCGACTTTTGTCCGCCCATTCACTGCGGGGGCCTCGATGAGTTGCGTCCGAAGTGCAGCGGAGAGAGGCGACAAGAGGCTGCCACCTCACCCTCCTTCCACTGACCCCTGTATCGCAGAATGACGCCCGATTCGACCTGTGCCTCGCAAAGGGTGTGCGGTGTTGGGGGCTGAAACACGGCAGCGCATTGTTCTCCAGCCATCCAGAGCTAGCAGGGTCGGTAGAGAAGTGCTCGTCGCAGGCGGTCCAAGACAGCCATCACCTAAACTTGACTACATTTTGCTCTAACCTTGGGATAAACCATACAATTAATTGCTGGGTTAATTTCATTATACTACCCAGGCTTTCGTATAACATCTCCCGCTATTACTTACCCAACACAGTCACAAGGCTCTCAGCCTTTCCGGGTACAGTCGCAACGCGAGTGCTTATTCAGGGCAGGGATGGTGAGATCGACCATGGATGTCAACCCGCCCAGGCCAAGAACAGCCAAGACAGCCTTGTTGTTTATCCATCGCGAGTGGGACTTTTGCATGTTTGCTCCGTTTTCTGCAATTTCTCCAAGCGATCCAAAGTGCAGCAACCCAAGCTGATCCGACCGGCCGGCCATGTCCGTGGTGACGGTGATCGTCGTCGTCATTTTGTCTAGGTAGTCTTTGTGTGGTGATGCTTACTTGCTTGGTTACTGTCAACCAACGTCTGTTTGTGTTCGTTGCCCTCACTGGACTAACAACTTGGCTAGCAGCTCGAGATCTATCTATGCCCGATCGATACGAGGCAAGCCATCAATCTCAGCTCCAGATCGCCGCCATCACAAGTAAGAACAGCCACAATCTATTGTCGGCTCGTCAACCTCAGGGCTGCTGCTATTCAACTCCCACTTGCCGAGCGCCCCCTCCCACCCTTGACCGTCACCGTTGGCTGTCAGCACGAGGGACCCGCTCGCAGGCTTCTCCTTTCAGAGCAGAATGCTGCCATGTGTGCGAACGGTGATATCTCGCGCCCTCGTGGGACCCTGAGCACAGAGGCTGAGGTCAGCACTCTTTTAGATATGCCCACATGGCACCACCGTGAGAAATTATTTCCCTCTCGCCACGACACGACAGCTTTGCACGCGCTTGCACTTGAACCCGCCCACTGGTGGGATATCCCATCAGCCTCCGTCCAGCCCAGTTGAGGCTGAGTCAATGCATGGATCTGGCTGATCCCAACCCCGTCGTCTTCCCTCAAGGCTCTCCCGTCCCACCCCAGAGATGGATGCCCTGCCAGCCAGCCTGCCTTAAGTCGTGCCCGCATTGTGGATGGCCAATGGCCGGTCATGGTGCACCCTCGCAATAACCTTGCCCAAAATGGTGCCCTCCGATGCATGGAGGGCAAAGGGAAGGGTGGCATGGGCTAGAATGGCAAAATGGCTGTTGGACCAGCCTGGTCTCCGTGCTCCTCCCTGCCAGGTGTGCCACGAGGGTGCTCTTTGCGAGCCTGGGCATAACAGAAGCTCTGCTCAGCCCTATGTTTCCCATTTCTTCCGATCTCAAACCGCTACAGTGGCGAATGCCCTACCACTGGGTCCTCTGATCGATTCTTACCTCCCCTTTGGGTCCTCTGCGCAACAGTTTTCCTCATCCCTTCCCCAGTCGCTTGCATTGAGGTTCCATCTTACTCCGGTGAACTGACTCTGGTGCTACTCGCTCGCCTTCACCTACGAGCTCACGCCTACCCTGAAACCAAGTCGCCTTGGCCCTTGATTCTCGACCTAGGACTGCCTTTTCTTTAGGGGTCCGACTTACCTTCCCGAATCAGCCTTGTCATCTATCGGTGTCGGGCTTCCCGGCGGATACCCGGTCGCCCTCCGCATCCCCAGTTTGGTGTTGGGAGGCGGATACTTGGGGACCAGACCAGACCCATGGGTCAAGGACAAGCCATGGTCCACTAGATTTCCCTGCAGTTAATTTCTCTCGAACGCCTGCACTGAACGATAGCATCCGAAACCGCTCTGAACGCAGTCACGATGCCTGGATACGGTGCGACCTGGGCGTTGCTGGCTCTGGCCGTGTGCCCTGCCGTCGCCCAGTTCTCGAGCTGGGAGGACAAGCAAATAGGCACCTCGATATGTGTCTGGATGCAACCAAGAGGTAAGCAGACCTCATCATTGTATCGAGTCGCTCTAATGTGTAAATAGCTGCCATCATTCGGGACATGATCTATCTTGATGGCGGTAACATCTACTGGACGCCGCACATGAACGATGGCACGTTAGGAGGCGCTATTGACAATGGTAAGTGATGTTCATGCTTCTTCATCGCGCAATGTCTGACGTTCAAAGGAAATAATGCCGGCGTCATTCTCAACTACAACTTGAGCACTCCATTCGATAAGGATACCAATGTTACCGGCATCCTCGTCAACAAGGCCATGTCCAAGGCCCGTGGAGGCTCAGGAAACAGCAATGGTGCCGCGCCCAACTTCCTCGACGGCGGCCTGCTCTACAACGATGCTCAGTTCTACCTTTACGGAGGCGACCTTTTGAAGAACGATGACGTTTACGAACCCCCCGACGCGGACGAGGTCCTGGTTTATCAGGCTTATGCATATGGCCCGGACAAGCCTCTGTGGGATCGCGGCTTCAATGATCGCAAACTTGACGATAAGGTCACTCGATACATTGCTTATGGAGGAGCTGCCAACGCACCGTCAGAGAACCTGGCTTGGTATTTCTCGGGGTTGAGATCTCCATCAAGGGGACCTTTCTTTACCAACGATTTAAATGCCAGGGCCACCAACGTCTCCAACACTCTCATCACCCTCGATATGGCGGAGCAACTTGCTGAGAAATGGACCAACACGACGCTTCCCCCAAGTGTTAAAGGACGCGCCAATCCCGAGGTCGTGTGGGTTCCCGTAGGTAAGAAGGGTATTCTCGTTGTCCTCGGCGGCGTTGTTTATCCCGAATGGGCCGGTCGTGCCCGCAAGTCAGCAAATGAGGAAGCCAGTGTAAGTAATCAGCGCATCCTACCCCTCGCCATTATATGTAGACTGACGCTAGATGCTTGTCTCTAGGAGAAAGAAAGCCCCGTCTTCATGGAGGAAATCGACATCTACGACATTGACGGCAAAAAGTGGTACAAGCAGGAAACTAAAGACGGCCCAGGCGCCCTCACACGAGGCTGCGCTGTGGTCGCTCCAGCTTCAGATCGCTCGAGCTTCAACATCTATTGGTACGGAGGTTATGATGGCCTCCATCCGATGGAATCCTTCAACGATGCCGTCTGGGCACTTTCAATCCCTTCCTTCACCTGGACTCAGATTAACAAGGGCACCTCCCTGCATGCTCGTGCAGGACACAAGTGCTTCATGCCATACCCTGATCAGATGATGGTTTTTGGTGGCTACACGTCCCAGTCTGGCGTTGCTCTCACCTGTCTTGACAAAGGACCAGTCCTGAACTTCAATCTTACCAGTGGAGAGTGGTTGGAATCGTACGACCCGGCCGAATTCAGTGATTATGGTGTCCATAAGGCGATTCAGTCCAAGATTGGAGGTGACGCCGAGGGTGGTGCAACCGCCACTGCTCCAGCAGATGGCTGGGCTACTTCGGCTCTTGGAAAGGTTTTCGATACTGAATACGACATGAAGAAGATCAAGACCTACGGGCCGTACGGAAAGGCGTCTGCAACGGGGCGGCCTACTGTCCCCAACGACGGTAATGACGGCGACGATGATGACAACAACGGCGGCGGCGGTGGCTCTGGTCTCCCCAAGTGGGTGGCACCCGTCTTGGGTGTTGTCCTTGGACTCATGTTTGTCACCGGCGCCCTCGTCGTCTTCTGTATCTGGCGTCGCCGCAGGATATTCAGAAATCGCTCCAGCGACTACGGCACCGAAGATCCAGGCTCACGCATCAGGTCGTGGATCAGGGGCACAGGTCAGGAGAAGGCGCCTACAGTCACGACCTCTGACGATACTCCCACTAGCCCGGAGATGGAGGAAGCGACGGCAGCTAGGGCTGTTGGATCAACTCCCTCGAATGCTGAGACACCTGGCCCTCCCACTTCTCCCCGTTCACCTGGCTCTCCCCTTGAGATGCCAGACACACAAATCCACGAGATGCCCGGTAAGTCGATATTTTGTTGTGCGTTTCGATATATACTGACAGTTATAGATACTTCGATGCCACCAGAGCTTCATGGTACGGGTCTCTCTCCTCTCGAAGTCATACAAAAGCATTCTCACTTCGCCAAGAGCCGGAAACATTCTACCCCTTCGTCCAGGACATACTCGGAGCACACAAGCACTTTCTCGCGATCAACAGATCAACAAGGAGTGTCAAGCCCCGAATCTCCTACGGCTGGCCGCTCTTCCCGTATAACCTCTGACGTATCCGGCGTGTCAGAAGGGGATGCCACACAGCTCCGGAACATCGGGGCCAGTCCTGTGAGCCCTAGGAGCGCTCACAGCCAGCTGCGGTCCCCATCACCGGCTGGCAAGGCAGACTCGGACATTCTTCCTTCGCCGCCCGAGGAGCCGACACCCGTGTCACCCGGCGACCCAGCACTGGTATCCCCAACACCAGTGTCGCCGCCAACCGCCGGGGAGAGTTCGGGCGGTGACTATCTCTCGGCAAAGTCGTCGGCGAGTCCACTGAGGAAGAGCATGTTTGTCGAGAGCGAGGAAGACATGGGTAAGCAGAAGTAGACATCTGCATTTGATAGTATAGCGGCGTTGGAGTAATAAGGATTGGACAGGGTGGGTGGATATCTGATGGAATAACATGGGTCAATCAGGGTAGGGTGGCGGACATTCATTTCTACGAGCGCAATATCACGAGGGTAATGACTATGTAAGACTGATGGAGGAATAATATCTTCTTCCCTAAGAACCAGCAATTTATACGTCTACTTTTGAGCATCTATATCTATGCCTAGGAACGTGAACCTCTAGTACCCTATACCTTGAGCCAGTATTAGCCTCGCTAGCAGAGCCAGGCTTAAATCGCTGGTTAGAGTAAGCTGACTCTCTTCCAAGAGGTCTATTAATGGCATGGCGAAAGAACTGAGCAGTGTTTGGGGCGAGATGATCCCACACCAAGGGGGCTTCTTTTATTGCAACTAGAATAGACAGGATGGTAGGCCCCAGCTGAAGCTCCCTGACTCCCTTCAACAAGAATGAGCGAGGTTGTTAGAAAGCACTAGAGTACAGAACTGAAGCTAGGGTCAAAGACTTTTCTAGTTTTTGATTATTTCAAGGACTTGGCCAACTTGGGCAGCTTGTCACTCTACTTCAGGGCTGTGGGACATGGAACTTTTGCTAACTACCAACGTGCTTCACTTGTGATTTTCACACATCTAAACCTCCACGAGCTGATCATCCTCATCCTCGATTTCCCCCACCCTTCCATTGGCACCCTCAATCAACTTAACCTCGCCCTTGCTTTCATCCTTGCCCTCATCTGCCTCATCACGCGCTAATACCTGCACCAGCCGCTCACAGGCCTCTTGGACACCCTCGTCCTCAACGCGCAGGTGTGTCTCACGAATGACGGGATACACCTTGACGCGGCGCATGAGATCACGACCCTCTCGCGTTGTTGTCAGCAGAGTCAGTGTCTCGACGTGGGTCTGGATGTTCTTGTGGTCCGAGTCACGCTTCTTGTCCGGCGGCAGCAGCTGCAGGTCTGGCAGCATGTCCATGCTCTCGTCGACGTCGTACTCCTCGTTGCCCACAATCGGGAGAAGAATGTAGGGCAAGATGTCAATCTCGTCCTCGGAGAGGAAGGAAGCGTGTGATGACGTCTCAAAGGCGACGTTCTTGATGGTGCTGGCAACGCCCTTGCGCCGGATGTCGGACTTGTGCTCGGTAAAGACCTTGAGCTTGGTGAGGGGGATGATATCGTCGTACTTTTGCGCCTGGAGGAAGTGCTTGCGGATATCGGAATGCTTGGCAAGATCTGCAAAGACGTAGGCAAGGTAGTCAAAGTCTGCCTTTTTGTTGTATGAGCCGTCCTGACCCTTGACGAAGAGGTCCATCAGCTGGTTGAGGACAACATCGTCTGAGCCTAGCTCTTCAGGAGCCTGCTGTTTCCTCTTGAGCACGTCCTTGAAGGTATCCCACTTGGCCAGGTTGGCGAGGAGCATGGCCAGGAGATTAGCATTGGGCTCCTCAGGGTTCTACTCGGTGGGTTAGCTAGTGTTTATTATACGATATCACGGCAACTCATGCGTACCACTATCCGCCGGAATACGACATCAAGGAATTTTTCATCTGTTGCTAGGTTCTCAAGAATCTCTTGATCACCCGACAAATTGACCAGAATTGTCACAGCATGCTCAGAGATTTTCTGCAATATGACATTAGCGCCGAGTTCTTCTCGAAGACCCTGACGAGTTTCACTCACGGGATGATCTCGAATCAAGATCTTGAGGTTCTTGACAGGCTGGAGTTGCGAATCCTTGAAGATGTTGGGTTCCGCAGTCGAGTACGGCACCAAATTCTCGACGGCAACTTGGCGAATCTGAGGATGAGGGTGGGCGATGAAGCCCACGAGCTGCAGGGGGCGATAGTTAGTGGGTGATTACATGATTATTGCGCAAGTAGAAGCATACTTCTTCCAGCTCAGTCGGCATCTTGCTGGTGTCTTTGGATATGTGTGGTTGAAGGAGTTTTTTAACGATGGTGGTGATGATTTTGGAGGGGCAATTTGATAGTGGGGGGCACACGCCTGAAGTCATCGCTGCTTCAGTGGGCTGGGCGTCATTGCCGGTGACTCTTCCAGCGGGACCCACAGGGCAAAGAAGTTTCCAAGGGTCTCCAGTGTCATCATGGTGGCGGGGCAGAATTTTGTAAAAGAAGTTGGTAGAAATGGCACGATGAGAAACATGTACCAAAACGAAGATAGGATAGAGGTTGTCTATGTGATTTATCGTAAGTTTTATAGCACTGAATCACAGTTGACTCCTTTTTCTTTCTTTCTCTCAGTGACGGATCCCTGAGACATCTAAACTCGGGCAGACAATCTAACGTGATATTGTCTAGACTCCGCTCCTAGTTAGAGATAATTGCATGTTCATATCTATCTAGATCATGCTGAAACCAGCAGACATGTTGCTACTATGTGTGCCCTTTCCCCTTTATTCGTTCTGTTGTATACGCTCTGGGACGGTCTAATACATATCTCAAGATACTCTGCGGAAAGAAGTTTCCAACCAACGACTTACACAGTCATTCGTATAAGAGTTGACCAAGAATAACTTGAGCCGTTTCAACTCGAAATTATCAAATTTTTTTTTATCTTCCATCAACGTCTCCTCCTCTCTGGGTGAAAGAATGGGAGCGTGTTGATATCCAGTCGGAGCCGGGAAACCTATTACCCGAACAGTAATTGGTGGTCGAAGGCGGTGAGGCACCATTTTGAGCTCGCCTCAGCGCTATGCCTAAAACAGAAAGAGGGGTGGTTATCGATAAGGCACAAAATTTTGAAAATCTATTCTACCTCTGATACACCAAGCCCACATTGTGTATGTGTGTGTGTGCCATCCCAAGACGAGACGCCCAAAATGCCCAAGGCTACCACTCCCTCCGCCTCGCGGCAGACGCGACGCCATAACCCTCTCGAGGATGACATCACAGCCACCGGTATCCTTAAGAACAAGCCCTCCAAGAGGCGATCCCATGGCGGCGACAACGAGGAGGAAAACTTTGTCGATGACCGCGCTTCGAGGACCATTCTTCGGATAGGTCGTGAATTGGCCGAAGAGGAGAATGCCGGAAAGGTCATCTCCAAACCGACTGTCGACACATTTGGCTACGACTCGCGATTTGACGACGAGGCCGAGGACGAGAACAAGGTCTACGACGATGACGAGACTTGGGGCGATGACGATGAGGTTGTGGAGGAGATCGAGGTCGACCCGAATGACCTCGACATGTACAAGAAGTTCATGCCGGATGAGGAGGATGACCTGCTTAAGCATGGTTGGGACCGTCAGCCGTCGGGAGAGGAGCAGGGCGACAGCATCAACCTTGCGGATCTGATCCTTGAGAAGATTGCTGCTCACGAAGCTGCACAGGCGAGACGAGAGAACAACCTGGGTCCTCCCGATGACGAATATGAGCTACCCCCCAAGGTCATTGAGGTCTACACCAAGTGAGTCTAGGTTTCCAATCGCGACAACGAGTCAAAAGCTAATCATTTCAGGGTTGGACAAATCCTCTCTCGATACAAGTCCGGTCCTCTGCCCAAGCCCTTCAAGATCCTCCCGACCATCCCCCATTGGGAGGATATCCTTGAAGTGACTAAGCCCGATACCTGGTCCCCCAACGCCTGCTACCAGGCGACGAGGATCTTTGTTTCGAGCAAGCCCCACGTTGTGCAGCGATTCCTCGAGATGGTCATTCTTGACCGTGTTCGCGAGGATATCTACGAGACCAAGAAGCTCAATGTTCACCTCTTCAACTCTCTCAAGAAGGCCCTTTACAAGCCGGCTGCTTTCTTCAAGGGTTTCCTCTTCCCCCTCGTCGGAAGTGGAACTTGCACGCTGCGAGAAGCTCATATCATCTCGGCTGTGCTTGCCAGAATCTCCATCCCCGTTCTTCACTCGGCCGCTGCTCTCAAGGGTCTGTGCGATATCGCCGCCCAGGAGGCTTCACACGGCACCGAGGGCGGAGGTGCCACCAACATCTTCATTAAGACTCTCCTCGAGAAGAAGTATGCGCTCCCCTACCAGGTCATCGACGCCCTGGTGTTCCACTTCATGCGCTTCCGAAGCGTCGACCCCGCCTCTGTTCACTCTGGCGATGCCATGGCGGGTCTGGCGATCGAGGGAGATGCCAAGGCCAAGCTGCCTGTCATCTGGCACCAGAGTCTGCTCGCCTTTGCGCAGCGCTACAAGGGAGATGTGACAGAAGACCAGCGCGAGGCACTACTGGATCTGCTCCTGACGCATGGCCACTCGGCCATCGGCCCAGAGGTGAGGAGGGAGTTGCTGGCTGGAAGAGGCCGGGGTGTGCCGCTTGAGCCCCAAGGACCGGCTCTGGATGGCGATGATACCATGGCCATTGACTAAGTCAAGGTGAAACCTTGATCTTGCTGTGCAATGCCCCTTTCCTAATGAGTGAAGACAAACAATCATGGCGTCTGGCGCATCAAAAGGGTTTCGAGCTGGTTCGACTTGAGATAGATTTGACTCTGTAAAAGACGGAGTAGCCCATTTCGATACCAATTATATGTATTTCATTTTCTGGACTAGACTGCATTAGGTACCTAGGCATTCCGTGATGTCCCGTCGTTTGGTCGCGGTGTCACTCACTTTGAGCGGAAGGAACGAGTTGAGCTGGTGGCACCTTCCGCGTTCGCTCCAGGAACTTGGAACACGATCGAGAGTCTCGGCCTCTTCCACCTCCAAGTCCCTATCAACCACGACAGCCCTACAAAGCAGCCCTACAATGCGGCCCTACCGCATGAATTGACCCTCTTGCATCTTTAGAACTTCATCTCCCTTACCTCGGTTCTTCAGTTCAGCCCTTCGCTTCGACTCTTCACTTCAGCTTCGCCATCACCCTCTTCTTTGGCCCTTCGGTTCTACTCCTAGTTTTACATCCACGGGATGCTTCGTCATCTGCCCTGTCTCTCGGCAGCTTCCATCCAGGAATCTCTTTATTCAAGAAGTCTCGCTCCAGTTCCATCATGTCCGCGACAGCGACGTCTTCATCAGACGGATCGCTACCAACGAATAGTCGCCTCGACACAAACGAAGTCAAGTAGGATACCGGCCTTGATAGGCTCGTGCCTGTACGATGAATCATGCTAACTCCAATAACAGCTACTTCAACCTCCCCTTCTGGCACCAGACTCCTCCTTTTGTCTCAGTCTCGTTTCCAACGCCAAATCTGGACGGCTCGATGAAGCACCAGCCAAGCCTTCCTTCTATGCCAGAGAATGCATTCACCAATTACCTACCTTCGGCAGATGCCACACCTCGCCCGCTCAAACAGCCTCGAGCCTCGGTGTCGGGCTTTGGTGTTGACCCCCCACGCCCTCCTCGCGACGGGTTCGAGTAGGTATGGTTCCCACAGGGCTACTGGGCAGAGCGCCAGGTCATGATGCAACGGAAGAGCAACTCCGGCAAGAGCATCTGGAAATGGCGTAACCGGTCTACGAAATCTGCCAGTGAATCCGATGCTCGAGAGCTGTCCTTTGCATCGCCATTGACGTCCATGTCCGTACCGACCAACTTCAAGCCCTTTGAACAAACACTGCCAAGGCAACCTATCAGCCCTTTTGTGTCCGAATCAGCTCACGTGTTCTCCCTACAACATCCCTCCACTGCACGTCTATCGACACAGGCTCACGAGGCTCGCCAGTCCAGCTCGGTGTCTCCTGGCATGGGAAGTTCGAGTTCGATCTCGCCCATGGGTTCTGCAGACACGGTTCTAAAAGCGGCCACGGTGCCCTCCTCACCATCGAGCACCATAGGGCTATATGACAAAGCAAAGAAGAGCATTGAGTCCAAATTAAAATTTAGGACGCGCAAAGAGGTACTCGAGTTCCGGGCATCGATAACAGGGGAAGACACTGACAAAGCCAGCGATGTACATGCCCCCCGATCCCCGAGCATGAGCGCCCTCACTCGACCACCATGGATGGGGCCGAAAACTACCACAGCGTTCATCAAGTCATAAAGTCAGGAACTTGGCTCAAAGATGACCTTGGGAAGGTGAAGCTTCGGCGGAAGCTTTTTGGCAGGGCCCCATGGAGTCGAAAGGAGCCTAGGGATTCATTCAGTAGCATGGCTAGCTCCATGAGAGAAACACTCAGAGGTAAGACACTCTGCACTGTCTCTCTCCAACTATGAACACGCTTTCTTTCATTTTTGACCCTAGAAATGACACAAGAACTAACGGGAGAGCAGTCCGCGTTGACAGTATTAACAATCAATATCCTGGAGGGGTGAGTGCTCAAACTCCTTTGAGGTTATGAAGAGATTCTGATACTGTCGCCCCCGATAGGAAGCCGTCCGTATCAAGACTCCTCCCCTGGCTGAAGATACAGCCAGTGGAAGTCCGCGCTCATTTTTCACCGAACTGGTGCCTCCATTCGACAATGACCCTGTTTCTTTTCTGCCTGGACCTTCTTCGAGGCGCAATTCTCTCCAAACTGTTCGACGTCAAAGTATTACTCCGCAGGTGCGAGAGTGGTGGGAACAGATGCCCAAGAAACCCTCCCACCAGAATCCTTTTGCTCAGATACCAGCTTTTGAGTTTCAAGTGCCTGAGCACCTACCAAATAGCCCAATATGCCCAGCAAACATGAGGCACAAAGGCGGAACAGGGCTATGCGTGTATCATGGGCGGAGAAAAGGAGGTGGAGCATAGAGAGATGCGTTGCGAGTGTTACTGGCTTGGATAAGGCTTGACACTCGACTCATGGATCTTGAGGAAGTGGACGAGTGAATTCCAATACCTATTCCGATTGACAAGTTGGTCTTGAAAAGGGCACACCTATCAATAGTTACTTTTAGACCTCAATATTATAATATCTACTTGTGTACCCGAAGCCAGCGTTTGCCATCTAAGTATTTGCAGACACATTCCTACTCTATAGGGCAAAGAGAAGGCTCTCCCCTGAGACAAGGTTGGGATACCAGGGCTATCAAGCCTGAGAAACCTGGTTGTGCGGCGCTCCCTTATACTCAGTCTGGGTCTCAGTGGGCATGACATAGTCGTACGATGGCCCGCTCTTCTTCTTGCTCCAGAAAGACTGGCTTCCCTTGAAGAACAGGGGAGGTGGGTTGCGGATGTGAGTGAGGAAGATGATGAGGACCCAGATGAGGGTGATGGTGGGAAGCATCCAAGCACTGGCCTGGAATTTGGCCGCATCGGTAGGGTTGTAGTTGAGGAGAGCGACCAAGCTCATGCCGATGCCAAGGAGAGTGTAGATGGCAGTGCGGAAAATGCTCCATTTGCTCCAAGGCGTGGTGCGTGAGACGACGGTGAGGAGGACCATCAGGATGAGGGTGATGCCAGCAGCGATGTAGGCATATTGGAACTGCGCGGCGAGTTAGACAAGTGAAAAGATGAAGAGTAGAAAGGGTCAAGACTTACAACCAACTCAAAGCGCGTCCAGGTCTGCTCGTTAACCTTGGCCTCGAGGGCGTTCTCAGTGATGTTGGAGTTGGCCTTGTCCTCCGAGACTTCGGTAACGAGGTCGATACCAAAGGTCTCGAGCAGCGAGTTCTCCATGGCGTAGGTGATTGAGTAGAAGGATTCCGCGAATGAGTTGAACTCTTGCTCATCTGGGAAATCCTTGTCCTCGAGCGTCGTGGCGTACTTGGCAAACTGGGGCCAGAAATCATCGGCGATGTCGCTGATGTTGGTGATGGCGTTCTCGACGGTCGTCCAAGTCGAGGCGTACTTGGGCGGGTAGAGCTTGAAGAAGTCGGTCATCATCTTGGTTAGGTTGTCTATGATGTTCTGGGTTGTCGATTTGGCAATGTCGTTGACGTCGTTGAAGACGGAGTCGAGCGTCAGGTTCTTGAGTGTGTCGATGATCTTGGTCCAGATGACGAACTGGGTGAAGCCCTGCATGAAGAGCACCAGGGCCAGGTGGAAGGGGAAGTGGATGACGGTCCAGATCTGCTGGCGGACGTGAGGGAGGTTGGGGTTCTTCATCCAGTCAAAGTAGACAAGAAAGACGAAGTAGACGGTGGCCGAGGCAGCCGTGACGATGCCGATGGTTTGCGAGTCTGACAATGATTAGTTCCAGCTCATTAAAGAGGGCAATGCGTGCTTACTCCAAGCATCAGGGCTCTTGACAATGGTAACAACACTCTGAGCAATGACGATGATTCCGTCACCGAGAATCATGACAGTCAAAAGACCCATACGCTTCATCAAATGAGTGCCCTGGAAGCTGAGCACCGGCCAGATGTTTGCAAAGGCAAAGGTGAAGATGACCTCGACGCCAGCGAGGACGTACCACGCGATGAAGACGCGGCTGTTGCCCGCCCTGAAGCGGAACGTGATGCCCAGGTAGACCATGGCCACGATGACGTTCATGCCGATCTGCAACAGCATCGGGAGACGCTGCTTCTTGTACTTGCGGATGTGCCAGAGGATGCTTGCGTATTCGACGGCCAGGCAGAGACGTGATACCATGAGGATGATGGCTAGGCAGAGTTAGTTGTTGGCTGTGTTGTTTGGAGGGGTTGCTCATACACATGGTCCTCATGGTCTTGACATTCTGGTCGTCGGGGGTGAATTTGGGAGCAACGACGGCGAAGCCAACCATGACACCGAGATGAACACCTCGAGCCGCTCGTTCTGATTCATGTCAATATCGTCCACTTGTAAAATCCCAGTGTTGCCGTACCGAAGAGACTGTCAGTCACGAAGCGCACATCGTAAAGACCGACAACGAGCCATGTAATCCAGAGAACACTTTCACCGTCAGAGCAAGTCAATCCATGTGCTGTCTCAACTCTCATACCTGAAGTATCCAACGTAGGCCTTGAAGCGATCGTGACTGTTGACACCCTGGGTCTGAGAGAAGACGGTGTAGTTGGCGGCGAAGAAGAGATCGAAGAAAAGCTCAAGCAGACTGGCATCCTCGTGCTACCCGAGCGTCAGCAACAAATTCTGACGTGTGTACATGATTCACAAACCTTCTGGAACTGTGGACAGTCCGCCTCGAACCTGTTACCAAAGAGACTCAAGTCGGGAGCTGTGGCTTGCTTTGTCGGGGCAAGAGTTGTCGTGTCGGACCGGTCCTCTGCGATGAGAGGACTCTTGAGGAGCTGGAGCTTCTCGGCCGTCGTCTGCTCTGGCGACTCTTCGTTGGCCATCTTCACTAGCCGGCTAGAATGAATTGAACTGCCAAAAGGAAGAGATTGCAATTGAGAAAGGGACGCAGATACTTCAGTCGAGTCTACACTAGAGGTAGACAACACACACTACTTATACAGACGGCGCCACAGATTCAACTGCGTGAGCAGGGATGCTAAGATCATTAATATAAATAGAGGATCATCATGCACGAGTAGAGCCCAGCGGCCGACTCCAGCCTCATGTGTGGCTCGTCAAGGATGAGGACGATTGTGGGAGATGGTCAGCCTGGGGTGGGCTCCCCTGGCACTTCAGATGCAACCCAACATCCAGCTGCGCCCAGATGATGGCCTATGACTGCCGAGCTGGAGCATCAAAGGAGCAGCTTGGTTCTGACGTGAGCAAGACCTAGCGTAGCGACGGTGCACTCGAGAAAAAACCAACTGGGGGCCAAAAAGCTGCGAGTGCCCCCCTCGTGGTAATCCGTGATTCGCGGATGCGCTCGGCCGGGGGCCTGACTGGAGAGACGCTGGATGGTCTTGGCAAGGGCGTTATCTGGCCCACAAGGCTGGACTGGCTTGGTCCTGGGATGATTATAAACGAGCTGGACCCCCAAGCTTGGTGTAGCTCAAGACCCGAGGACCAGGGTGGCAGTGCCAAAAGTCCCCGACCATGTTGGCTGATTGAGGAAGCAATTTTCGCTGCTCCAGGAGCTGACGACCAATGCTTCATGCTCACGGTTCTTGGCCTGGAGATATCGTACGGGTTTACGAAAACCATCTGCATCAATTGTGTCTCCAACACGGCTCGACCTCGGTGCTTCGATGAGTTATGCATGCCCCATTGTCCATTGAGATCTCGAGTAGCGCCTCTCTTCAACGCCATGCTCTAAATAACGCTCCCGTTTGAGCCCGACGCCTCCTCCCGCCACATGTTGATATCCTCCCAGCTGAGCCACTAGCGTAGCCGACATCATGAGGCTATCAAGGATGATCGCTGGGTCTTGGTTTCACCGCTTCACGCCTCGGAGCCGACCCTCCTCTTATCCTCGAAAAATCCAGCCTGGATAGGAAGTCGGGTGAAACGATAGACTGAGCCCTTGGGCCCATTCTCGTAGGGCTGGAAATAAGTGGGGGCATTTCTGCAGGTGATGCAGATCACGTGGCTTGGCGACTGGCGAATGCCGGATGAATCGCGGTTATGCATCTACTGAGGGATGGCAGCAAACGAAGCGCTTAATCTCGGCGCGTCTAACGCGTCTCCCTGACCCCATTGATTCACCATGTGCATGGCCATTGTTTGTTTGGCGCATGCGACTTGACTATTCATTCATTTAGCATGATGCGATGCTAGAGTCTGATTCGAACCTTGCCTGACAGGACACAGCATCGTGTCTGCTTAAACTAAAACACAATGGACCTCGCTGTTACGCCGACCGGCCGAAAACGAGCTCACATCGAATCCGACGATCCAATCCCTACTCCTGCGACCCTCAAGAGACGCCGCCTCGATGATCTCTCGGCCGGATCCCCTTCGACCCCCAAAGCCATTAATGCTATCAACGCGGCGATACCTGCTGTGGTGAACAGCCAGAATGGATGGCCTCCAGCGGATGAGAATATGGACATGACGGGCCTCGGCAAGCAACCCGGGCCATCACAAACAACACCACAACCTGCGCCTGGCTCCGCTTTCCGCCCAGCAATCAAACTCTCTGCGCTTAAGGGTACAAAATGGGATACTGGGGAGGAGCGCCGCCCTGTTTTGCCAAAGAAGGTTGGTCCTGGCCGGCCCAGGAAGACCGCCACACCAAAGAAGCCTGCAGCTCCGAAGGGCAGGGGACGGAAGCGGAAAACACAAGATACGGCCGAAGATGCGAATAATGATGGAGAGGAAGCAGTGGTCCACGAGTCTACTGACGAACTATCGGCGGTGCCGGATGGATTGCTATCAGCCTCCAAACCTACACCCAAAGGAATCTTGACTCCTTCGAAAAAGAGAGGACCTCGGAGTCGGAAGAATGTCACATTCGGGGCCGGCCACGATGCGAACGGCGAAGTTTTCTTTGAAGATTTGCCAAAGAAGCCACGGACACCACGCAAGGCCGCCAAGTCGCAGGCCGACGAGATTGTGTGCGCCATCTGCCTGAAGCCCGACTCCAAGGCGCCGAACCAGATCATTCTCTGCGACATTTGCGATTTCGCAGTCCACCAAGAGTGTTACGGTGTGCCCGAGATTCCAGAAGGAGATTGGCTCTGCAAGTCATGTGCTCAGGAGGACGTGCTCAAGACGCCAAAGAAGACTGGAGAGGCGAATATCCCGATCATCACAATAGCGGCAGAGGTACCTGAGATTCCGAACCTGGAGCAACATGTTCGATCACTGCAGAGAGTCCTCCTGGACCGATGCACAGGGCGGAGACGGTTACAGTTGGCCGGGCAGCTGGAGGCAGAGGAGAAGGTCTACCAGCTTGTCGAACAGACGGTGGTCGCTGGTGAGGGTAACTCGATGCTTCTGATTGGGGCCAGGGGCTGTGGAAAGACTACGGTACGATATCACTTCTTTCCTTGGTGCCACTCAATCAACTAACTTGTGACAGCTTCTTGAAAAGGTCATTGCAGACATTACTCAGGAGCACAAGAACGACTTCCACGTGGTCAGGTTAAACGGTTTCATCCACACGGATGACAAGCTCGCACTCAAAGAGATATGGCGACAGCTTGGAAAGGAGATGCAGGTCGAAGACGACCTGATAAACAGGGTGAGTACACCTTCGGTTCCCTGGCCTACCCCAACTCACGCTTCTAGACCAACTACGCCGACACCATGGCATCCTTGCTTGCCCTGCTGTCTCATCCATCTGAAATCATTGGCACGGATGAGGGTGTCACGTCACAGTCGATTGTCTTTGTCATTGACGAGTTCGACATGTTTGCCTCTCACCCTCGACAAACACTATTGTACAACTTGTTCGATATCGCACAGTCTCGAAAGGCGCCCATCGCAGTGGTGGGCTGTACGACTCGGCTGGATGTTGTGGAAATGCTCGAGAAGCGAGTCAAGAGTCGGTTCAGCCATCGATACGCCTACCTGTCCATGCCCAAGTCACTGCCGGCATACTGGCAAGTGTGCCGACAGGGTCTCATAGTGGACAGCGATGAAGCTGAGAAGGAGGGTATCAATACTTACCTTGAAGGACACGCCGAGTTCCAGCAGTATTGGAGCCAGAAGATCGAGGCAAGCAACATCTCTCCTTGACCGAGACCAAGTATACTGACCAGCCATGCAGGGGTTGTACAGAGAGCGGTCATTCCAAGATCTGCTTCAGTATCACTATTACACGACCAAATCGGCTTCGGCGTTCCTTACCGAATGGATCCTGCCCTTGTCGGCTCTCTCAGCGAGCGATGTGACACTAAAGATACCTGCTCTGCAGAGCGAGGTTGAGTCTCTCACGCCTCCTGACAACCGACTGCACCTCCTATCCACACTATCAGAGTTGGATCTGGGACTGCTCATCGCGGCAGCACGACTGGACATTGTGGCGCACACGGACACGGTCAACCTGGCCATGGCGTACGACGAGTACAGTTCCTTGATGGGGAAGCAGCGTGTGCACTCGGCAACAGCAGGGATGCTAGCCGTGGGCGGCGGTGTCCGAGTCTGGAGTCGTGGAGTCGCTGGAATTGCGTGGGAACGTCTGATCTCCCTGGGACTGCTGGTGCCTGCTGGCATAGGAGGCGCAAGGTCACTCGGCCACGGAGGACTTGAAGGCAAGATGTGGAAGGTGGACGTGGCATTGGAGGAGATACCTGCGGCGGCGAAGCTAAGCACTGTACTGGCGAGATGGTGTAGAGAGATTTAGAAGGGGGTTGTCTTGTTTGATGAGACACACAAGGTGTATGAACACGAGGCGTTTATGTGCTGCTTTGCCATGAGCAGTGTTGAAGAAGTATGAATACCTACATATAGAGTAATTAAAACATGTCAAGAGCTTTTGGCTACTTTTATCATTCCAAAATATCTCGGCTAGATTCTTATTCTTATGGTCTCATATTGGCAACAACACCCAACAGTGTCTATCTATCCCATTGCTTTACAGTAGAGCGTGTATGGAGCAGAGTCCCATCTTACAAAGGAGGTTATTTAGTGTATACCTATAGTTGTAGGTATTTCGAGGAAGTCAATCCCAGCATTTTTCTTTTCTCATTTTATATCCCATAGCTAGTACCAGCCTTAACTTTCGCGTGTATCCTTTCAACTGCCTGCGGCTTTTCTTTTAAATCTCATCTGAAACTTGATCAGCATTTCCATTCTCGAGCCGTGTGAGACTTGATACTCACCCGTTGATTTGCAATTGCAAACTCTTTTTGCTTTCATATCTCTCTCACCAGTCCGTCAGACCCAAGCCTCTACGTTTCGCATCAAGAGGCTCATCAAACATGCCCGCCTCGAGCGTCTCGAGGTCCTCCATCCCTGCTGCCGTCGACTGCCGGCGGGGGAATATGAGGCTCCCCAAGAATCCGGCAGAGTGGACGGGGACGGCAAAGATTCTGAGTGATAGACCGAGCATTGTGTGTCTTGGTGCTTGCTTTTGGAGTGAGGTGGTAATATATTTGGTAAGTGGAGAGTATTGGAGGAGAGTGTTGATGTCTGGAGTTATCACCAGCTCATCCCAAAAGACCTCACGGCATGACTGTATACTTATACCTATCCGCCATTCAGACCGGCCTCTCCACGTTTTTGAAGCCAGGTGTTCTATTCCCTCATCCGAGCACCCCCAAGGCTGAAGCCACGTCCGTTCGACGGAAAGGGGGGAGGGCAAAAATTCAGAGAAACGATCCAGGACGAATAGTAAGCAAGAGATACCACCCGCCAAAGGCAAAGGCTGAGGTGGCGCCAGCGCCTCGCGGAGGTCGCGATCTCGGTGGCGGCACGGGCTGGAATGCGGATTTTTCAGGGCGTGGAGGAGGTTAAGCTTCATCCGAGTTGGGCTCAGGAGTAGGTTTGAATGCAGATCTTGGTGCTTCTTCAGTAGGGTCCCTGAGGATTTCTGACCATCTACGTTATGTGATAAGATATGGCGGCGCAGGTCAAAGGCGAGGGGAAGAGCATTATGGTGCCTGAGAAGAGAACAGTCAGTCAGGACAGATACTTTGATTGCATTGTAAGGTGCATGTATTCGAGTGTCATTTAGATAGCCATACAGTCGTAAGAGGGATAACACAGGAGTCCAGTATGTCGTGTTGCCACTCCTACACTCTCTAGCATCTTCAAATTATACAACCCTACATAGCTTCATGCCCAAACTCTAACCAACCCTAATCTACAACTTTGTCATGTTAGAGCAAAGGATACAATAAAGACATTCAAACTTTAGGTAGGTAGGCAGGCATGAGACACTGGTTCAGCTCAGCTCAGCTGATGGATTCGACCCGTCTGTTTGGGAGAGATATCCTCAAATCTAGTATCACAAAATTATCCATCCTTTCATCCCTTCCAAACGCCGTCATTCCTCTCATTGTCCATACAATCAATAGGCAGTTAGCATTAAGCATTTCACGTCCCAAACCATCCATTCATCCATCCCAATTAAACGTGATCAATTCATGTCTCATTCCACAACCAGACCCTCCAGCACCCGCATCGCTTTTGTGCCCTCGTTCTCGAACCGGCTCACCATCGACTCGCACTCGAGCTTTAGCTTGTTCTCGGCCTCTGCTGCATTGTGGTAGATCCACTCCTGCACCGTCATCTGCTTCTCAGGTGATGTCAAACTCTGTCCCTGCTTCAAGAATCGATCCGCGTCATTCTCCTTGTCTGAATTGGTCCGTGGTGACCCAAAGACGGCATCGAGGTCCAGCTCAGCCCATGGCGTTGTGCTACGTAGACCGACAATCATGTTACGCTTGGACGGCGAGCCACGTGTAGGAGTTGAAACTGGGGGCGCGAGGGCAACTCGCTTGGGGTTGGCGCTGGCTGCAGGCTTTGACGATGGCGGCTGGTTCTCAGCGTCAGAGGACTGGGGAGACTGAGACGGTGAGATGGCTGCTTGTCGGGCGGATGGCGCAGGGGAAATGATGCGTCCCGGCGTCGACGGAGGGTTCGCTAGATGAGCGGAACTAGGAGGTGGCGATGATGGCCGCGCCGGTTCAAACGACACCACTCGAGCGGCGGCATGCTCGCCCTTCTGTTCCTTCGCCGAGTGCACTTCAACGTCATCTTGCACATCTTCTGATCGTTGCGTGGATGGCTGCGCTGCCTCCTCGCCTTCCATCGACTTCTGAGCTTCCAGGGACTTCTTGGACGGACGGCCTCGGCCGCGTTTAGGAGGGGCAACACTTGACTGGCTCTCCTCAGCGCCGAGGGACGCACGGGATGCTAGTGATGCCTTGGAGGGACGACCACGGCCTCGCTTAACCGGGGGCTCTTCCGGAGTCTCAACGGGTGTTTGAGTTGGCGCTTCAACAAGTTCGAGTTCATCGGCCGACGCTTGGGAGACGAGTGACGCCTTGGAGGGCCGTCCGCGACCTCGCTTGCCCGCCGCGCTCGAGCGAGCAGCCGCCGACTTCTTGACAACTGTGTCTGTGCTGACGATGCTTTCCTCATGGGCTGGCTCTTTCACCTCTGGCTCCCATTCTGGTGTAGTAGACTTCTCGGGAAGTTCCTCAGGTTGTGGAGTTTCTTCGGGGACCGTGTGATCTTCCTCTTCAACAGGCTGCGCCGCTGCCTTGCCCTTCTTCGACTTGGTTTGCTTCGACACCTTTCGAGTTCCAGCCTTTCGTCCCTTCTTCGGAACATGAAGCTCCTCAGGCTCCGGCTCTGGTTCGACCTCGGGCTCCGGTTCCCGCTCTGGCTCTGGCTCATCGACTTCCATTTCAGCTTGCAGAGCCCTGAGCTCATCGTCAACCTCGGCTTCATCCACCTCAACTGGCTCAGGGTCGAACATGGCATAGTCCTGTGATTGATCGGCCTTGGCCTTCGACGCCTTTGCTCCCTTCGTCTTGGCCTTTAGCCGCTCCGAGTCAGAATCGACTGTGATCTCTTCATCCTCAGTCAGTTGCCTCTCCAGGTCTGCCTCCAGTTGACGCTCAATCTCATCATCGTCCGGGAAGGTTCCGGGTGTTGTTTCGTAGGCGGGCATAGACACCTCGGAGGCAACAGATGCCGCAGAAACTGTGCGTGTAGACTTGGTGGCCTTCTTCGTCGTCTTTCGCCCACCCTTTTTGGGAGCAGGAGCTTCGGCCATCTCCATGTCCTCGTCTTGTTCCAATGTCGAATCGTGTATGGCGACGCTGCCACGGGTTCGTGTTGCGCGTTTCTTAGCAGCAGGAGCTTCTGACATGACCATGCTAGTATCCTCAATTGCTGTGCTGTCTCGCTTCTTGCCCCGAGAAGGCTTAGGTGGTGCCTCTTCCTGGATCGACTCTTCCACCTCTTCAACGGGTTCCTTCTTGGCCTTCGTCTTCCGTCCCTTTTTTGGGGCGGCCTTGCGAGCTTTTGTCTTCTTGCCGCCTTGTGTTGAGGCTGTGGTAAGAACACTGTCTTCAAGGCCAGCGACCGATTCATTAAGAGATGGCACTTCGGATGTGGCTGTGGCAACAGATTGAACAGATAGGCGCGAGGCCTTGGATGCGCGCCCGGCTTTGCTCTTGGTCGGCTTCTTATGGTTTTCTGCCTCATCAAGCAAGATGAAGAAAGGACAGCCGGGTGATCGATTGAAGTGCTCCTCACTAGGCAAATGTTAGCTAGAAGCGAGAAATGGTGAGAATGGAATACTCACAGTGGTATGTCACTAGGCTCCCATCCGTCAAGGGCAAGTTGGCAATACGTGCATGTTGCCATGTCATCCGAATCCTCGGTCGGTGTGTATTTCCACCCAGCGTCAACCAGTTGCTTTGTTTTGCACTTCCAGCCCTTCTTGGAATCGTGCGGCCACCTGCCAGCAAAGGTGGCCTTTCTGGCCTCTTTCATGTATGGTTGGTTTGGGTCTTCTTGCGCATAGTCTCCCACCTCGGCCTCAATCGCGGCGACGACGGCCCAGCCACATTCGGGGGCATGCTTGAGGTGTTCTAGGAGAGGGTCGTCGAAAGCCTCCCAGCCGTCGAGGCCCTTGTGGCATAGGAAGCAGTTGACATTGTCCGGGCTTTGTGGGGTAGGGTTGAAGAATAGTCCGGCGCGAGCAAGCTATTGAACATGTTAGCATTGGTTTGCGTGGCGGCGCAAAATAATCCATACACTCGCGGCTGTGATGTTCTTGTGCGGCCAAGCGAGGGCCTTGGTGCCTCTGCCACCAGCTGTTGACCCTCGCTTTTTTACGCTCCTGTGAAAAGAAGCCAGACGGCTCTCATATGTGATGTACTGGTCGGTAATGTCGTCGAAAGACATGATTGCGATGCTGCGACGCGTCGAGTCGCGGTTGGTTGAGGGTGTCGGTATCTGCAGTCAAGGCGCGAAGCGAGGCCTCGTTGGCGATGAGGGCGTAAGGAACCGAGACACGACGGCTATGAGGGAGAAAAAATCAAGGAAAAATTAGTGAGCATTTCAATATCAAAGACTCGTCTGGAAATAGCGCTGGGCGTCGCGTAGGAAGCTCGAGGGGACGTTGAATTGCGATGTACGGGAAGAGTGTTGTTTGGAAGGAATATTGATTGATGGTCGGTCGCAGCAAGAGGCCCGCTACCGTGCGGTGCGGTCCAGTAATGGCTTCGGGTGGGTCCAGGCGCGTTTGTTTACTTTGGTGGGTCAACCAGGTCTGCGACCCCAGAGATCCAAACAACTCGATCACCAATAGAATATATGGGACTGTGCAAAGCGCCTAGATTGAGGGCATGGTGCCTATTGATTTGTCTATCCGCACTGCAACTGAAAGTCTGCAGCTGCTTTGTGTTTTGTGTGTTTTGACAGGATAGAAATGATTGCTTTGCGCGACAGGCTGGCTTCTCGGCTATCCGGGTACTGTAACTTGGCAGCTGAAAGGACGGGAGCATGCCAAACTTTGGTTGCTTGTGCATATGATATGACACTCAAACTACGTGTTCTTTGATCTCGATACTCTGGCCTCCAATCAAGCTCTTACAGCTTCCCAGCCGCTTTCAGTCCTCGCTCACCATCCACCAAGATGCACCACCCTTCGTGACCCCGGCCGCCATCCCCAGCCACGACTGCGTCGAACCCACCTTGCTCGTTGGCAAACTTGAGGACGTCATCATCAAAGCTACCAGGCTGCAGCCACACAGACGGGATGCCCAGCTCCTTTGCCTCCTGGAGCACCTTGAGGGTTGCTGAAGGGGGAGTGATGACTGAGATGGACGTCTGCTTGGGGTTGGGAAGCGCCGTGACGCTGGGGACTGTGGGATGATCCTTTTCTAGAGCAGAAATAGTTGGCGACCCTGGATTGATGGGAGTGACTGGCAGGTCATGGTAGAGATACCAGGCAAAGACTATCAACACTGTTAGTCAAGACGGCCTTCATGAGATATTGACATGGATCGGACCTCGGTGGCCAAACTTGGCGGGGTTTGAGCTGGCGCCCACTACCGCAAAGGCGGAAGAGGCAAAGAACTTGCGCACAGTGGCTTCAGTGGTCATTTTAAGGTCGATTGAGTACTTGGCTGTCGGTCTTGTGTATTTGGCGGTTCAGGATTGCCAATCAAGGGTGCAAGAGTTCAAGGGATGATATGATGTAGGTTCCGTTATCACCCACGCGGTTGCGGGGCTGCCGCAAGTCGCCATACACCGATCACTCCATCCATCTTGAGTGCTGGTGTCATATGTAAGGCCGAGGCCGCGGCTGCGAATTATAAATCAGTTGATTCTGCTTGTGCATCCTTTCTTGTTCTCGAGCGACTCTCCAAGTACATTAACCCTGATCAATAAGCCATCGTGACCGTGACAATGTCCGTATTTGGGTAAGTCATCATGGTCAAATCGATGCATCTCCTAGGACAATGCGGAACTGACACCACCGCAGGAGGGCAACCTTTTCTGCTGCAGCCTACGCCGCAGCCAGGCCCACGTATCCTGCAAGTCTGTTCAAGACAATTCTGGGATATTACCATCATGAGGATCCTCATGGTACGCTGCTAGACTTGGGCTGTGGCCATGGAGCTGTTGCCATGGAGCTGAGCCCCCGCTTTGCCAGAGCCATCGCCATTGACCCGAGTGATGGAATGATCCGGTTCGCGATGGATACCCATGCCGAGCACACCAAGATCTCGTTCCGTCAGGGGGTCGCCGAGGACTTGTCTTTTCTACCTGGACACTCGGTAGACATGGCTGTAGCTGGCCAGGCAGCGCATTGGTTCAAGTACCCCAAAGTCTGGCCAGAGTTGTCCAGGGTAGTCAAGCCAGGCGGCAAGCTGGCGTTTTGGGGGTACAAGGACAACATCATCATTGGACACCCGCAAGTCAACGATATATTTGATAGGTTCTGCTACGGCGAAGGAGATGTGTCACCCGGGCTGGAGGGGCTGAGCCAGTATTGGGAGCGTTCCGGACGAGAGCTCCTCCGCGGCCTGTTGGAGGATGTCAAGCCCCCCGAGTCGGAGTGGGACAAGATCAAGCGAATCACCTACAACGTCGACAAGGACACGACTGAGGTTGCGGGTCCAGAGACGGCTTGGATGAGGAAGAAGCTCAAGCTCGGGCAGTTTGAGGCTTATGTGCGAACCTTTACTGCGTACCGGGCCTGGATGGATGCGCACCCGGACAAGAAGAGCCGTGCCGAGGGTGGTGAGGGAGACATTGTGGACATTTTGTTTGACCAGATCCTGGAGGCGGAACCCGAGTGGAAGGGACAGGGTGATCGCTGGAGAGATGTCGAGGTTGAATCCGTCTGGGGCACGTACATTCTGCTGGCGACGAGGAAGTGAGGATGAAGACGGTGAGGGCCTGATGGCCAAGATTTGAGGAAGGCGATCGACAGCCACGCAACAGACATTTATGCAAATGCAATGGCCTCCAAGCCCATTTTTACACATAGAGACCAATCCCTTTGATAAGAGCTTTGCATATTTACCCAAGTTTCAATAGTTTCACCGCCTCGATTGGCTAGTAGATAGGCGACAATATAAAGCCGACATCATGCACCCCTTGCTAGATAGCTAGAGCTGCACTGGTGATCAACCGCCCAATCCATTTTGTCACCCCGGCTGGCTTCGGTTGGGCGACCAGCCTGGGCCATGGGCTGACACGGTTGCCCCGTCAGTCTCAGGCAAAAGGACAGCAGGGAGGCCAAGGCGTGAATTGAAATGCACAGCGAGCGCAAGCCTGGACCTCTTTTCTTACTTCTTCATCCTTCAACACCACTCGACCTCTCAAAAAAACATCACCAAGCATTTTTTCGCTCGCCATCACTCGTGTGCAATCTCATCTGTCCGTTCGCCACTGCTCCCGTGTCACAAGCATCAGCCGCACACACCCAAACCCAAAATGGTGAGTCTCAGTTGCCCCGGACACCCCTTTCTCGATGGCGTAAACAACCCACCCCGCCCTCTGATTCGACAGTCGGCCGCCGGAACAGAAGAGCTTGGAAAGTTGGTTTTTGCATCACCTCGCGCGAAACAAACAGTCTCGGACTTTCTGCAACTTTCATCTTTCCACATCTCTCCGCACTGCACCTCCTGAGTCGCAATTGCAGCACTTTAACCAGCGCATCACAACACAACACAAGCAATCATGTCTTCTAACAAGTTCGATTCTCAGGCTTCGACCAACTACAAGGAGGCTTTCGCCCTGTTCGACAAGCGCGGCAATGGCCGTGTCTCCCTCGAGAGCCTGGGCGACCTTCTCCGCGCCTGCGGCCAGAACCCTACCCTCTCCGAGATCCAGGACCTCGAGAAGAACGTTGGCGGTGACTGTGAGTGCTTTGTTTTGATTCCGGATGCTCCAGGGGCGCACGCTAACCTGATGCGCACAGTCGATTTCGAGACCTTCCAGCGTGTTCTGAACCGCCCCGGCGGCTTCCGCGACCCAGGCGAGCCCGAGGAGTACTGCCGCGGTTTCCAGGTGTTTGACAAAGACATGACGGGATTCATCGGCGTCGGCCAGCTCAAGTACATCCTCACAAACCTGGGCGAGAAGATGACCGACGAGGAGGTGGATGAGCTCCTCAAGGCTGTCGACACCAGCTCAGGCCAGGTCAACTACACTGGTATGTTCTCTCTATGCCACGCCTCACTCTTGCAACCAATAACTGACTGATGTGATTGCAGATCTCGTGCGAACCATCCTCGCCAACTAGGCGGTACAAGACAATGGGGGGATCGGTTAATGCATCTACGTGGAAGGGCCGGCGTTTGCTTGTTTGATTATGGAATTGGATTCGGCTATGGATGGATACGCCGAAATGATGAATTACCGCTGCGCCTTTGGCGGAGCACCAGCATGTATGGATTTCTGGTAGATACTTTGGGGGGCGAGCAGGAGTCTAGATAGAATTGATGCTCTTGTGTCTCTTGATTACTCATTTCTGTGATGCTGCTCGGGTGGGTGTTTCACCATGATCAGGGGCGTAATGAGGTACAGAGAGGTGCACTACCTAGCCTCAGCGTCCTAGTCCTTTTGTTTACTTCTGCCGCATAATAATCAAGGCTTCCAATCAAAATCATGGTTCATGCGCCCTCAACTGTTGGATCGTCCCGCTTCGCCCTGATCATGATGCCCGTGGCCAAGCGATCATACCGCCCCGCCACAGCACCCGATTGCCCCGCGTTTTCCATTCGCTAGCGGCGGATTGAGGCAGGAGCTCCAGCTGCACCACCGACCTAGCTCTCGCCCCATCTCCCTGCATCAACATCACATCTTAACGCCTTGGTAGACGCCTACAACAGAGCTTCTGCCTATCGAACCCCTCTTTCACTCCCCTTACCTTCCTTCCTCAATCCCAAAATCTATAAAGCCAGCCGGCTGCTCAGCCAGAAACAGCCCACTTCTTGTCCTGGCCGCCAAGCTGGACAAACGTGCTTCCCGCAAGACCCTCCTCCTACTCTCCCTCCTCGTCCTCGTCCTCGCCATCACTCTGGCTTCCTCACGAGCCTTCTCCCGCCTCGGATCCCTCGCCAGTCACTTCAGGTTCCAAGCCGCGCGCTCTATCATCCCCAACAGACAGCTCATGACCAGCACCATGGTTCCCGACAAGTACCGTAACCCTCCCCAGGCGCCGCCGCTGTTCACCGCCACCCCCGAGTCGATTGCGGCCGACACGAAGAAGCTCTGCGACGTCACCAAGAATGCCCTGGACTCGGTGGTCGCCGATGTCCCCGCCGACAAGGCCACCTTTGCTAATGCTCTGGAGCCTATCCTGCTGGACGAGAACTTGGCTGCCACCCAGCGACGCATCTTGACCTTCTACCACCACGTTTCCACCAAGAAGGAACTGCGAGATGCTTCTACCGAGTCTGAGAGGGTCTTCAATGACTTTGGAATCGAGTGCAACATGCGAGAGGACGTCTTCAAGGTTGTCGACGGAGCCTTCGCGAACCGAGCTTCTGAAGATCTCAGCAAGGAACAGCTGCACGTCCTCGAGAAGGAACGGCAAAAGTACATCCGAAACGGTCTGCGTCTTCCTGCCGGCCCCAAGCGAGACAGATTCAAGGAGATCCAGAAGCGCCTGAGTGAGCTCGAGATCCAGTGTCAGACCAACCTCAACGAGGAGAAGGGTGCTATCTGGTTCACACCCGAGGAGCTTGAGGGTGTCCCTGCTGATGACATTGACATTGATTCTCTCGAGAAGGGAACTGGAGAGAACGAGGGCAAGGTCAAGCTTTCCTTCAAGTACAACCACTACTTCCCCTTGATCAAGCACGCCGTCAACGCCGACACTCGCCGCAAGTACACCATTGCGGAATCTAACAAGGCAAACATCAACGTGCCATTGTTCCAGGAAGTCATCACCCTCCGAGACGAGGCTGCCCGACTTCTCGGATACGAAAACCATGCAGCCCTCCGGATCGAGGAGAAGATGGCCAAGGGCCCTGAAGCTGTGAGAGAATTCCTGGACGATCTTCGAACCCGGCTGGCCGAGGGTGGAGCAAAGGAGATCAACAAGCTCTTGGAGTACAAGAAGAAGGACCTTGAGGAGCGTGGCCTCCCAGTTGACGACAACTTCTTCATGTGGGACACATCCTTCTACTCGCGTATCCAGAAGGAGAAGGAGTACAGTGTCGATGAGACCAAGATCTCCCAGTACTTCCCCATTAAATCGACATTTGCTGGCATGCTCAAGATTTTTGAGGAAATCTTTGGCTTTGTCTTTGTTGAGCTCAAGCCCGATGAGCGAGCTCGACTTAGCCCTACTGGCAAGGCAGAGGATATTGTGTGGCACGAGGATGTCTTGATCTACAGTGTGTGGGATGACGATGCTTCAGGTGGCAACTTCTGTGGCTACCTGTACCTGGATCTGCACCCCCGTGATAACAAGTATGGTCACAATGCCAACTTCAACCTTGAGCCAGGCTACATCACTGAGGATGGCAAGAAGCACTACCCCGTTACTGCTCTTGTCTGCAACTTCAGCAAGCCTTCGCCCAAGAAGCCTTCGCTGCTCAAGCATCACGAGGTTGTGACCCTGTTCCACGAGCTGGGTCACGGCATCCACGATTTGGCTGGACGCACCCGCTACAGCTACTTCCATGGAACTTCTACCGTGCTGGACTTTGTCGAGGCACCTTCTCAGATGCTCGAGAACTGGTGCTGGACTCCCAGCGTGCTCAAGTCGCTCTCCAAGCACTGGGAGACTAACGAGCAGATCCCCGATGAGCTGATTGAGAAGCTGGTTTCCACCAAGCGCCTCAACTCTGCCATTGGTGCTCTGGGTCAGCTGACCATTGGCCTTTTCGACATGACTGTGCATACGCCCGAGTCTCACGAAGCGGTCAAGCAGCTGAATGCTGGTCGGCTGTGGAACGAGCTTCGACACAACATCTCCGGAACCAAGGGTCCTGAGGACCTTGGACAAGGCCTGTAAGTATTGACTGTATTACCTTGACTAGGGGTAGCACGCTAACGGCGAAGCAGTGAATGGGGTAATCGACATGCTGGTATTGGCCACTTCATTGGTGGATACGATGCTGGCTACTATGGCTACCTCTACTCCGAGGTGTTCTCTCTCGACATGTTCCACTCGTTCTTTGCGAAGAACCCCATGAACGGCGAGGAAGGCCGCCGATATCGCCACACGGTCCTGGAGAGAGGTGGCAGCATTCCCGAGTTGGAGTTCTTGAAGGAGTTCCTGGGTAGAGAGCCCAGCTCAGAGGCTTTCTACAAGGAGCTTGGACTTTCGTCATCTACCTAAAGAAGGAGGTGTTTTGGTGCCGCTATTGGCAACATAGAAAAGAAAGAGAAAATCCATAGATGCTCGGTCAATGATGAGAGTTATGAGGCATGCCACTTGATTCGTCGGTTTCTTGATTATGAACATGTGTGTATTTTGCTGAGAATATGTGAGGAGTCTGGGTCTGGTTATAATCCGTTTTATATGTTGTGTGTTCTATGTAGATAGTTGGATGTTAATGGCATGGCATTTCTGTACAATTCCCTCCTGAGCACGGCTCGGATGATGATTTACAACACATAGACTGGGGAGATTAAAAAGACGGGCGAGCAATATCAAGGTAGTTGTAAAAGCTTATTGTTGATTGTAGCTATCTAGTATTTTGTAGAAACTAGTATTCTAGCTTCTGGCTGAATCGGTATTGTAAATCATCACAGACAGTAAAATTTCAACCATAATACATCACAGGTCATACATGATACAAGCTCCTTGACTCCGTCCCCCCCCTTCATAGGCTCGCCGATCTCTTACCAGGGGCCTCCCCCATCCTGCGCAACTCAACATCGCTCCCAGACTCGGTGTCGTCCAGAAAACTCTCGCCGCCTCTCCCTGCCGGCTCCTGCGAGATCTCGGCTGGTGGTGCGCTGCTGCTGCCAACCGCCGTCTCTACCATCTCCTCCTCCTCCTCGCGCCCAGAGTTGCGGGCGCCCCTGACCCACTCCCTCAGAGGTCTCCAGCTCGTCACGAAGAAGATGACGGCGTTCCAGAGCCCCTGGAGTGGCAGGACTGCAGCTGTGGCGACGTGGTACTCGTAGGGAGAGGTGCCGACGAGCCAGCTGTGGATGCGGTTCAAACTGCTCGGGATCCAAGTCACCAGCACACTAAGGGCGAAAAGGAAACTAGTACGCAGGTAGGCGCGCTTGATGGGGTCCTCGACGACAAACTTGTTGACCGTCTTGTTGGTCGCCGACGTGAGGCGGCGGAGCGGGGACCGATGGGAGTGGTGGTTGCCGGCCGGGGACGTGACGGTGGAGAAGTATTGGCTCGGAGCTGTCTGGATCGGTGGAGGGAGCTCGTCGAAGGAGACATGAGGCGTTGATTGCTGCATATGTGCAGGTCTTGGCTCGTTGGGGAGGGCAGACGTAGATGCGGTTGAGTGGACAACCTGGACTTCGGTGACGATGGTTCCGTAGAAGCAGTCTTGGGGCACCGAGAGGAAGTCGACGCGAGGCTTCAAGGCTGTTAGAGTGTCACATAGACGGAGAGTGGTTGTCAAGTTACCTGCTCATAGACGCCCGCCTCTCTGCTCTTGGATGCCGAGAAACTCTTGAGTTGGTTTCGAGAGTGAAAGACATGATATCCGACCAAGAAGTAAAAGATCAGGGACCCAACGATACAGACCCAGATGAGCATGTAGTAGGTGTATATACGGATGTTCTCCCAGTCCTGATTGACCCAGCACCAGATCTACACCGAGTCAGTCGATGAGTGTTGGGAGACATATGTGTCGAGTACTCACCGTTGCCTGACCGTACACAAGTCCTCGGCCCGGGCTTCTAACCAGCAGCAGCGAGAGAGCGATTATGAAAGGGCCGCCGTAGCATATGAGGCAGTACAGCCACCACCATCTGCGAAAGGCGTCGGGGCTGGTGCGGAAGAAGAAGACGAGAAAGACGTTGAAGGCCATGGCGAGGGACCACCACGGGTCAGACTGCATGAACCTATCAAGGTGAGTAAAAGGAATGACAACTATTTCAAGGATGAAAGAGAGACTTACATGTGGAAGAGGAAACTCTGCGCCTGACACAGCGGAGACGCAACACCCAGCTCGAGCCCGTCCATGGCGATGATGCTCGCGACACTAGCGCCGACATTGGCGATGCTCGCAAACACGATGAATGTGTTTTGGACGTTGCGCACCCGGGGGACCAGCGCGTAGGCGACGAAGATGAGGACGACGGCCACCAGGCTGATGGATCCTCCCATGCGCTCCATCAGCACCAGGGCCTGCGTCTGTCCCGCCGTCAGCGCCTCGGCGCGGCCGGAGACCAACTTGTGCGCCGTCTCCGGCATGGTTGTATATCGTTTGAGTCTTCTCAGAGGGGTTATTTGGTTGTTGATGTTGTTTTGTTCAAAAAGGTAGTGCTTATCGGTTGTATCTAGGTGAGGAACAGACGAAGAAAGCAAGACGAGGAAATGGGAAAAAGAGGAGTCGAGAGTAGGTGTGTCCCCCAAGCGAGCCAGTCCGTCCTGTCTTTCTTGTCTACCGAGGGAAAAGAGACGAAATGAGAAGGGGACGTAGGTTGTCTGTAGGCTGCCGACCAGATCTTGGGTCTCGGTGCGATACAGGCAGGGGGCGTACAAAGGATGGGTAGAAGGAGAGAGGTCGAGGTGGCGAGGGGGAGTCGACGCCGTGACACCTCAATGAGCTGCACGTAGCCGTTGGGAAAGGAGAGAGAGACGGCAGCTGGTCTCTTTTTATCTGGCCTTGGTTTCTCGTCTTGTCTTGTCGTCGAGTCTTGTCTTTGCCAGTGGCGGATCACTCTCTCACAACTTGTCAGTGTCAAAGCAGCTTCGGTCAGTGGCAGCTAAGAGATTATCTTTTCCTCCCAGCCATTGTACTCCAGGTTTAGAAACATCGACCTCGAGTATGCATAGGCTAACTGGCTGGCTTTGGTGGCTCTGAATAACGGTCTGTCCTCCCCCCCCTCCAAGCCCTTTAAACATCAAAGGTATCGATACTCCACACTCCAACTTGTATAGATTGATAGACTAATGAGCGGGATAGATCGGCTGCTACCGTTCCTGCTCATGCGTTGGAACTTCATGTACGAAAGGCAAACAAGATGCACCTTGACGAATACCGACTTGCATATCCTGCCCTCGATCGTCTTGGCAAATCTGCAATAGTATGCCTCGCCCCAATCAGAACCTCGCCCTCAATAGCAAACATCGAGATGCTTCCGCCGCTGCAGTCTCATATATCACCTCCTATAATTATCCTCGACAACTTCATCTGCCACGCCAAGAGATTTGCTTTTGCGGTGAGGATGCGGGTTCCCGCGCTGAGAAAAAAGATGGCTGACAGGAAGCCCTGGACCTGACCTGAGCTCAGATTCCTGCCCTGCTTGTATGCCTCTGTGGCTTTTCATACCTCACACACGAAACAAAGACCTCCGCACTCAAGACGGCACAAGCAAATCCGGGGGTGGGCAGACGAGCCACCTCGTGGCCCTGTCTCAACGACCGTTACTATTTTCAGCCATGAACAACCTGGGACTGCCTTGTACGGTATGCACCCTCAGATCTAGCAGCGAGGCGTCCGTCACGAGATCCCATGCTGCGTATCCCCCGCATTGTTGGCTCATCGCATCTCCAGTTACTGGCCAACTTCAGCCCTGCAACTCGCAGCATGGCGTCTTCTAGCCTTTCTAGAAACTGGGATCGAGCTCTGAGGCCAACCTGTCACTTCAGACCGCACAGTCTGTCAGAGAAATTCTCACATGAGAGAAATATGCACGCAGCCGTCAAGCTGAAAACATGGCAGTATTGTAAGTCTTCAATTGGACCCTTCAAGCCACCTGATAGTCTAGCTAGGGATCCCTGCTCACAGTATCCGTATCGAAACAATCCCGTCTGTATACCTTACATGGGTGGATGCCTTTCCGCATCAAATCTCCCCCTCTTGCTCATTTATCATAAACCACCTTACAGTGTGTAAAGGAAATCGGGTCGCTTATCTCCCATCTCGTGGATCTCCTCCTCCGACTTGCCCTCGATCAGGTAGTCACGCTCACCGGCCAACCGCAGCCTGTTCTCCCGCGCAAGCATCAGGTACATGATCAGGCTGCCTCCAAAGACGCCAGCAAACATGAAGCCCAGGATCGTGCCGTGGCCCTCGTAGAAGCGAGGGGCGTTGATAAAGACGTTGCTGCTCACCACACCGTTCAGGTTGCCCCAGCCAATGACAAATCCAAGTGTGATACCTCGCTTGTACACACCTTCCACGTTGTTGGCAACCCAGCTGATGGTGATGGGGATGACAGGGTAGATGCCCAGGGCGCCCAGGAAGCATCCAGTGTACTGAACGGCCGGGTTTGTCGAAGCGATAAGCATGACGAAGCCCGCAAGTCCGACAGGGGCGGCGCACAGGTTGAAGATGCCTCGCTTGTTGATTCGGTCAGAGTACATACCCACGCAGATGGTGACGATAGCAGCCAGGGCGTAGGGAGGCACGCTGAGAAGCTGGTTCTTGATGATCGCCTTCTTGTCAGTGAAGGCCATGTTCTGAATGATGGTGGGCAGGAAGACGCTGAAAGAGTAGAGGGGCATCAGAGGACCCATGTAGATGAGCATGCCGCAGTAGGTCTTCCAGTCAGTGAGCGACTGCCAGAGATACTTCATCTTAAAATCCTCGTTCTTGGCAGACGACTGCTGGTCAGAGGCAAGTCGGTAGATGACACGACGTCGCTCCTCCTCGGTGAGAAAGCGGGCCTCAGTAGGGAAGTCGTGCACCATCCAGAATGAGGCGATGCCGATGAGGATGGTGAGAAGACCCTCGATGATGAAGATCCACGCCCAGCCAGCAATGCCAGAGATGCCATCCATCTTCTGGATACCAGCAGCCAGCAGACCACCAAAGGAGCCAGCAAGAGCCGCAGCAGAGAAGAACCAGGCGGCACGGGCACCAAACTCGGAACGCTTGTACCAGCACGAGAGATAGTAGTTGATACCGGGGAACAGGCCAGCCTCAGTAAGACCAAGGAACCATCGAGCAGCCATGAGACCGTCCCAGTTGTGAACGAAACCCATGCCCAGCATGGCACCGCCCCACAGAACCCTGAACCCGGAGAGTCAGCAAGATGCATTGCATTACATAGGCGACAGACACTGTGCTAGCGCGGCTACTTACATGATGATAGGGATGAAGATGGAGGGCTTGGACCACTTCAGGAGAACGTTGGCGAGGGGCTCAAAGATGGCATATGAGATGTAGAAGATGGTCAGGGTGGAGTTGAATTGCGAAGTGTTCATGTGTATATCGTCGAGGAGGCCAGCGATTTTGGCATTTCCAATGTTGGTTCGGTCAAGGAAGCAAACGAGGTAGAGAAGGCAGAGCTATATCGTGTTAGTATGTAATCATTAACTTTAGTTCTGAACTCATACCCAAGGCACAAGCTGGGTATCAATCTTTCGAAGCAGCTTCTTTTCCTGTAAATAGTCAGTATAAGCGACTCTGCTATGTATCGATAGTCACTCACAGCCTCCTTTCTCTCCTCCTCAGTCAGACCCGCATCGGGGTCGCTAACGAGATCGACCTCATGGGTCGAGGCCTTCTCATCGAAGGGTTCTTTCCGATCAATGTCGCTCATGGTGACAAGAATTCTCAGATATATCGAGGTTGTATAATTTGAGAGAGACCAAGAGGCGAGGGGTAGAGAGAAGAAGGAGCCGCGTCAGGTGGTGACGGCCCAGAAAGAAGAAAAACGTGGGAGGAAGGAAGTGATGGAGGACAAGGAAGCAGCAACCAGCCGAGAGGGACTATTTCGGCAATGGGAAGGAGTAGAGAAGAGGCTCCAGAGATCTCGTCAAAGATGCGAGACAAGAATGGATGAACCCCAGAAGCCGGGAGTGACGGTGCAACAACGGGGAGACTTTTGCGTGTCGAAGCGAGACGGGAATGAGATGTATGGGATTGTATAATGGAACAAGCAACAGAGGAGGAGAAGCTTGTTATTGTTTAAAGAGGCAAGCAAGCAAGCAAGCAAGAGACTTGTGGAGGATGATCTCTAGAAACCCTGGGCCAAAAGAGGATCCCACAGCCCTTTAATAGTTAATTTGAATCTCTCTCTTCTTGCCCCGAGCACACACACGATGACCTCCTCGCTCCTCACTCCCCCGTCTGGGGGAATGCAACCCCGAGGAGACGAGAGAAGAAAAAAATGAGGAGCAGGCCATGCTGTGTGGGGATGCTGGCGCCCACGTTTTCTCGCCAAGGGTTGCCTCTCAGTGAGGAGACGACTCTGCGTACAGTATGTATGGAGTGGAGGAGTAGAGTAGCAGAAGGACCCTCGTCTCCAATATTGATGGGATGCTATTCCCTCCATCCGTCCGTCCGACAAGGCCCAGCCAACGAACCACGTTCAAGAAGAGTCTTTACTCTTCCCCAGTCGGAGAGCGACAACTGGGGGGGTCATTCCCTGTCCTGTCCCGCAGGGGGGGCTTTCCCCCAGTTCGTTCGTTGGCGGGCACCGCGCAGCGAAAGAGATTTGCTGCTTCAGTCTCGGGGATCTGTCGATCTTGTCCCCTTCTTGCGGGGTTTGGGGTCACGGTGCATGTTGGGCGAGGAGAGACGGGGTTACAGGGGGGACGACCAGCCCTTGCAACCATGAATGATGCTCTCTGGGCACGTTTTGGTGCATGTCTTCCCTGGTGCAGTACATGCACAGTAGGATTCGTCTATGGGGCCCGGCAGATGGGTCATGTAACGCTAGACATGCCATGGGTTCGTTTTCTTTCTTGGTTGTGGTTGTGCGGGCCACGCGAGATGGCGCTCCTCTGCCTGCTTGTTGGGGGTCGCCTTGTGTGCCATGTGTGTGAGCCGTGACAGCTCGGGGAGGGACCGAGAATGTCAGCCCGAAGCGAACGGATATGCTTCTTTTTTAGTTAGTCGACAGGATTTGGAGGGTGCGGGCGGCTCCGTCATAGGCAGGTCTGACGGCCAACATGTTTCACGTAGGCGTTGGAGCTCTTGAATCTCCTCTGTCTCTCCCTCTTTCTCTTGTCAGTATAGGCATGTCATTTCAACCCTGCCTTAGATCACCGTTTGAGCAACACGCTTGACAGATGGTGCATGGCATCCCCGGTCAAATGGTCTTACACGCTCTCTCGTACAAAGCCTCGTCCCTCTCCGTTGGCTTCCCTCCCACCCCTTCTTGTACCAAAGGGGCACGCGTCATGTCATTTCACGTCCTCTCAGGCCATGCTCCGCGCGGCACACAGACGCAAGGCAAACATGGCCTCCTGGAGAGATGCCGCAGAGTTGCCACACCTGTTTGCCGCCCTCCAGGACCTCGCGTGGTTTGCCGCCACCTCGATCAAGCCACTTGTCCCGCCCAACGGCCTTTGTCCTCCACTTGTGCTGGCCCATGGTTCATCGTGGCCTACTCTCTGAGGCTTCAACACTTCAGGTAGGTTGCCATCAGACCCACAAGGTTTCCGTCAAGCCTGTATCCCCTCATCATCGGGTCCAGTTTTCCTCTCAAGAAAACAAGCGCAACAGTAAGAGAACAGGGGTTCTTACAGTCTACCGTCACATTGTAGCCCACTCTCAAAGCTTACTCTGGGCCCTGCCACCCCAAGACTTGTAGTTTCTCGCCCAGACGGCGGCTCGCCTCGCCCAGAGAAAAATATCCCGAAGACGTAACATGACGGTGTAATAGGCACCGACCGGGCACGGGATAATACATACAGTAGCATGACTCGTCGTCGTTTTAGAGATGCGCCAAGGTCGCTAAACGGGGATCAAGAAACGAGCGGGCGTGGCCTTGGCTTGGCCGCTCTTGGGTAGGGTAGTAGACGCGGTGGAGGTTGTCCGTAGCATATCCCAGCCCACTTACATACAGCGCATCCACTCGCCTCTACCATTAGAAGCCCCGGGCCCCTGACAAATCAAGCCTGAGCCGGCATCATCTCGTACTGCATCCGACTCAAATCAAACTTGATCCAAGAGCCTATCCAAGCCTTTGTGTTGTCTACAGAGCAGAGACGGGAAGGCAAACACCCGTGATGCCGCCTGGAACGTCAGCCCACGGAGACAAATTTGGAGTCGGTGGGATACTGCAAACTAGTGCTGATAGCCGCAGGCGGCTAGGGAACCAGCATAACATGGCGTTAATTTCTAGAAGCTTGGCACGGCGAGGCGATCCGCTCCTCTCTCAGTGTGTCCGCAGCCACGCCGACGCCTTGCGTCTGGCTTGTATCACTTGGGGTAAGCCAGAGAAAAGAGGCAAGAACTGTTTTGTTCGTTGAGAGGAGATGAACGACGGATGCGTACAGCTCAAGCTGAAAAAGAATAACAACATGCGGAACAGCGCATTAGTCGAATGCTATGGCTTACTCGACAGGCATCAAGATTGCTCTCAAACACCAGACATCAGCCGTGTCCTTCGCACTTTGTCCTCCGTCACGAGGAAAAGACTTCTATTATGTTGAGGGATTACTCTAGTATGGAAAAGACAAAAACATCTCATGTCATGCTCACGAACGAGAATGGTTCTACCCCCATCTTTTTTCCCCCGCAGTCGCCAGTCTCTTTCCCCGCGCGAGCGAGGGCCTTTCTCCGCAGATCCGTGTCTGCGATCTCCTCGCGAGCCAAGATGATCCAGATGGTGGGGAGAAGGGGGAACGGGGGGACTCCCTCCAAAAGGGCCTCCTCTGTTCTCGGCGTCACTCTGGCATGTTTCCCCGCCTCCAGCCCAGATCCTGGCTCCTTTTTCAAAATGCCCTCTTCTCACTGGCCCATTTCCCCTCTCCCCCATGTTGCCTAGATTCAGGGCCGAAAGATTGGAGTGGTCCGATGGTGCGGTGGAGGCGCGGAGGAGCAAGCCCGTCCCCTCGGGGGAGCGTCAATCGCGGACGCAATCCACCGCCGGCGCCGGGGGACCCGGACTCTTCACATCTTTTCCTTCTCAGACTAGCATTCTCCTCCAAGGAAGCCTTCTGCCTTTCTGAGACACATCTAGCGTCTAACACGGAAGGCTGTAGATGAGTGCACCGATGCTCCCCCGTGTCCAAACCCGGACAACCCTTGCGGACGCGGGGCCCAGCCACACGGAGATCCGACGCCGTGCCTCTCTGCTACGGCTCCGGGCTGTCTCGGTTGCTTAGCTCTTCACCAAGCCTCTGGCCTATTGCCTCTCTCGTAGTCTTCCCCAAGATCCCAAGATCCAGTGCCACATAGCCGCGGGACGGGGCTGCGGCTCCGCGTTCTTCCCCGCGATCCCTACTTTTTTTCTTCCAAGGTCGGGGACCAGAGCATCTCAGATGGTGTCAGGGGGAGGGCCTTGCTGTTCGAGATCTTTGGGATGACGCCACTTTGTCGCTAGACTACTCCTTCTGAACCAACTGGGGCACTTACACCTGTCGAAACGTGATGAGACAAATCTCAGGCTTGCCCATCAAGGCCTAACAGCTCATATCACGCGCTCGTGATGAAATGAAATGCAACCCTCAAACCACGAAAACTCGCAACACTCAACCCGAGCTATTAGCACTGGTTCCCTATTTCGAATCTAGTTTCGGTGCTTACCCTCCAGCCTCGGCCGAGCCGAAATGGTTGTCTCTTCTTCCATGTGCTGCATCACTTTGAATCACTCACTCGACACTGACGTCTTGGACGAGACCACTTTGTTCATGTCTGAGACTCCCACTTACGCTCAAGCCTGGTCGTGAGAAGGGACAGTGCAACTCTGTATTCCACATTTACAACCTCTGTGCTTCTGGGAAACTCCCTCCTAGTGACTATTCCTCGACTTGTGACTTGACTATCCCAGTAGAACTTGATGCTCGAGGAGTAGCCTTTTGAAGTACTCATCTCGCAGGCAGGGCTCTGGCCGATTGTAAGTTTCATCAACTACAAGAGAGCAGCTCCGTGAATAACAAGAGTCTTCCCAGAGTTTGCAACCTCCTGAACCGCCGAGTGTTCCACAGCCTGCAGGAGGCTACTAGCTCTCACGAGAAGTTCTAACAGTTGTCAGCCAGGACCCAACCCAAATCTCGCCTCCAGCAACCTACCTTCATAGACCATGGTATAATGAACCGGCGGATCATCGTCGGGCCCCGAGATAAGAGGCATTGTCTCTGACGCCGCAGGAAGAACCCGGAAGCGTATTCCAACATTGTCATGTCGACCTATCCAGACGATACTCTCAGATCCCGCGCTCGAAAAGTCCTGCTTGCTTGCCATCTCTGCTAGCCAGTTTCGAAAGATTCGCACGACGCCGTCGACGATGTTGACATGGCTTATGAATAACCCACGCTTGGGTCCTTCCTTGACAAGGTTGGTAACGGCGCATAGCTGAGAAAACAGCTCGCCATCATCGAGATGAATATGCTGCGTCGCGGCATCGTCGTCGGCATCGTCGGGCGCCTGCGCCTCAGTAAATCTCGCTCTGATCCTCCTTGGGCGACGATTCTCCTCTGCAAAAGTGGGCTTGAACGACGCATATAGGCGTTGTAGGTCAGCCAGCGCAGGCGCCTCCTCGCTAACGGCGGTCCCGTCACGCGTTACGGTGCCTTGGTACTGGCAAGCTAGGTAAGGAGTGTATAGCTGGTCGCTCGGGTGGTAGCATTCCAGAATGAGCTTATTATCGGGGAGGGGGGCTGTTTGGAGCAAGCGATGGTGCAGAACGCGGGTGACTAGGGAGTAGAAGCGGCGGTTTATGATGGCGAGTGGGAGAAGTTCCTGAGAGGATAGTGGGGAAAGGATTGAGATGAGAATCTAATGGTGATCAGTTAATGAATAGAGTATACAAGCGTATACAAGTTCTCACTTCATTTGGTAGACTGTCGATGACGCTATCGTGGGAAGCCATAGTTGTCACCTTGAACCGGAGATAAGAGACGAGCGGAGAAGAAGTAGCAACGATAACAAGGGAGCAAGACAAAGGGCAAGGTATCACAGATATCACTCAAGTAAGATCCAATTAAATCAAAGCAGTGCGATCAAAGATGGACGGGGCAATTTGACGAGATTTGACGACAGAATAGTTGATGGTTGTCAACTATGTTGGTGTCAAGTTGTGAGCTTCTAGATAACGTCTTCAACGGCGTCAATTGAAAACGCGGGGGAGGGGCGATGGATTTAGTCAGCATCCGCAAGTCCGAATGACGAAACCTCCCTTGCTCTCAAGACAACGTCTGTCAACTCTGAGAGCCGATCAAGGGGAATGGTTATTTAATAGGGAGACGGGTTTTCTTTTACTTGGCTGGGTAACTAGTATCGGTCACGGTATTACCATGAGAATACGGGGCGCCTATTCTTGACGATCTCACCCTAGAGCACAGGAAGGCGATCCTGAGAGGGTTTTTGGCAGTCCATCATTAAGAGGGAGCGTCTTGCGAAAGAAATACCAGTCTAGTCACTGTCTTCATTGATACTACTTTGAAGTAGATAGCAGTATTGTAAGGTGCCTTATTTACTACCTAGTAACGGGGAGGGATCTAAATGTTTGAAACAAGTAACCAGGTGTCAAATGAGTGAGACAATAGGGTAACAACAGCACAAGGCGTCCCTGGATCTTGCAGTTATAGGATAAAACTTTGTGAAACAACTATTGTATTCTATTATCCCTTGACCTCTTTTATCTAGAGCGGTGATTCTGGTCTGACGCTATTCTATAAAGCAACTATGCCTCCTTCTAGGATGAATGTCCCAAACGCCTACGCCAAACTCAATCGTGTCGTCGTGAAAAAAATATGGTCTCTAACCTGATGATATCCTATTACTGCTTCTGATCCTTGTTTCGCGCATCTCGTACCGCGGAATCTACCGCATCGACGAGATCAATGTGGAAGAAAGGTCTGTCAACACCAAAGATTGCTGCCATAGACTGAGGCTGGTGGGACTCGGCGTGCACATGGGTGTTCTTGGTCATCATAGAAAGCTCATCTGACGAGTTTGATGGCTTCTTTGTCTCTGAACAATCCGATGAGCTTGAAGTTTCTGTGGGTGCCTCGATATCAGCTGGCCGACGAGTATCATCGGGTAACTGCACGTCCTTGTCCATCAAGGTCGCCGCAATCGAGTAAGAGGGTACCCAGCTTCCGAGTGCCTCCTGGTTCTTGGAAGAAGGATATCCGAAACCGGCGCTGGCGAGAGCACGACGGGTCCAGCGGTTGTTGACATTTGCAAAGTGCCATTCCACAGCGTCCGGAGAGGCATACCGATCGAGAGAGTTGCGGAGGTCCATGAGGCCTTGGATGCAGGTAATGTCGAGGTTGTTGACAGCAGAAAAGTCCAGGACGATAGCGCGGAGGAAAGGAAGGTCATCACCGTTCTTCTTCTGTCCCTTGGGGCCAGGGTCATTCCAGAGGCGATCGGATTCCTTCTCGAAGTGCTCCTCAGAGGTGCGCTTGGTGTTTTCCATGACGTGTGTCACCAGAGTATCAACATGATATGCCTGGTTGGTGTAGTTATATCCTTCGCTGAATCGGTAAATAAAGACACCTGGGTAAGGTGACTCGACGTCGATGTTGGGGTTTGAGGCATCCTTGTGGCCGAGAGGCAGGAACACGTCCCGACCAGATTCGTCATGGAGAAGAGTGGCATGGCTTGATCGCCGGCTCAGAGTATCATGGTTTCCGTGGTTGACCATGCGGTGAGCTCGCGCACGACCGAGGAACTTGCCTCGTGTGCGGGCAAGGCGGAAAAGAAGGAGGGCGATAGATAGGCCAATACCGACGTAGATGGAGATCTCAAGAGACTCAAAGACTGCCAGAATGACGCCAACAACCCAGATGAGAAGCTCTGGGGGAGAGAGTTGCCAGTACTTGTAGAGGTTCTTGGGAGGGGCCAGCAGGTTGCAAACGGCGTGAATGATCAAGCCGGCCAGAGCAGCCTTGGGGATATAGTAGAAGACGACTGTAAGGGCATAGAGCGCCAAAACAAGAACCAGTGCGCTGAAGAGACCTGCCAGAGGTGTTCTCACACCAGCTTTGGAGAGGACAGCTGAAGCTCCGAAAGAGCCTGTGCACACATAACCTCCCATGAAAGGGCTGAACAGGTTGGCCGCGCCAAGAGCCACTATCTCTTGTGAAGGGCTGACCGTGTAGTCGTACAGTCGGCCCATGGATTTCGCAATAGCGATGTGCTCAATAACCAAGATGATAGCAACGGCAGGCAGTTGAGGCATGACAAGCTTGAGCAACTCAGTGTCAGGTGAGGGTAGGTTGGCCTTCTTGAATCCTGTCTCTATGTTAGCTTGATGCCTTTGATAAGTATTCATGGTACGTACCTGGGTCGATCTTGCCAACGATCCGGAACTTGCTCTCCTCAAAAGGAACACCGCGATGCACGAGGAAGCTGACGAGAGTGAAGAGAAGCATGACAAAAGTCATTCGAAGAGATGAGATGTAGGACCAGACACGCTTCTTCTGGGGGTGGCGACGCTCCATGAAAGCACAGATATCTCGGATAGCGAATAGGAGGACGATGGAGGAGAAGCCAATGGCAGCGTCAAGCTTTGTATCGGGCAAGGCTTTGAGTGTGTTGATGATAACCTTGTAGGGGGACTCGCGAGTGTTGATCTCGGAAAGGCCAAGAAGAACGGGCACTTGTGTCGACATGATGGTGATGCTAGCACCGGTGATGAAGGCCGAGATGGGGATGTAGGGGATGAACTCGATGATCCAGCCCAGACGGAAAAGACCGAAGAAGAGAAGGACAGCACCAGACATCAAGCTCAAAGCGTGGGCGACCTCTTCGTTCGAGTATTTTCCAGGGCTGACGCTATCGACATGGCTGATGACTTGACCGACGAGAAGGGAGCCGACAGCTGTTGTCTGTGATATGTTAGTGCTGAGCGACCGAGTCAAGGTATTGCACATACACCAATGACGATATCCTTTGAAGTTCCAAAGAGCCAGTATAAAACCGCACCAGTAAATGATGTGTAGAGGCCATACGCGGGTGTGAGCTGGGCGAGAAGGGCGTAGGCAAGAGCCTGGGGAACAACAACTAGGCCGATAGTGATGCCTACATAGTTTAGAACAGAACTAGGGGTTGAGTAAGTCAAACCTACCAGCAGTAATATCACCTAGTAGCCAGCTGAGGCAATATCTAGGAACCCATGCAGCTGATGGGAAGAGTCCTTGGAAATATTGATGAACGCCGTCTCGAGAGGGGGCGAGCTCCTTGAAGAATTCGGATATTGTTGGCTCCTGTTCCATGAAGAGGTCGGCGGGTGTGATGGTCTCTCTCGCACGTTGATCAAGGTCCTGGGGCATGCGGGAGTATCGTTCGTTGACGTCAATGCCGAGGACCGTCTTGGTGACGAAGTGTGAAGCCGTTTGGGACGCCATGGTGAAAGTCTCAACGACCCAGCATATAAACGGTGATGTATAGAAAAACCTTGTGAACAAAGGAGGAATTCTGGAGAGGAACAAGCGAGACGGGATCCCCAGGATATATACGAGATGCCCCGGCCGCCGGGCGGCTCAGGAAGGAACCAGCGAGCCGGCAGACGGTAAGGTTATCAGGGCGGGAGACGGCGAAGACGGGAGTGGAGCCAGTCCACAGAAACAAGGCTCGCCGGGGTAGAGTCCATGATAGGGTCGTGGAGAGGTCAGTGTAGTAGAAGTGGCCTGGCCAGAGACGGGAGTCGGCCGGAGCGGCCTCTAACGGGTTGCAGAGGCCCCCGAAGGAAGACATCTGGTTGGACAGCAGGGAAGAGCGGTCTCCAGGTCCCCGATCGAGATTTAGCATGTTGGTGGGCGCATCTGGGTAAGGGGACGTGGCTTGGGGGGAAGGGGAAAAAAAAAGGTCCTATTCCCCCCATGTGATAGCCGGCCTGTTCACGGAACTCGGGCTCTCGGCCGGGCATGTTGGAGCCGCCACGGACCCACCGTGGCCCCACCAGTCGCCGACCTGCCGTGCCTGTCTCCCGCTGGAATTCTACCCCGACGTGCCCGGCCCGAAAGCCGCCCCGCTCCCGACCGGCCGGTTGCCCGCCCAAGATCTGCAGCCAGGCCCTGCAACCCTAATCTTGGGGAAACCGGTCAAACGTATGACCTTAATCATGCTTACTTACAAGGATAAAAACTTTGCTTGGGTGCCCGACGAGGTCGTACATGGACCGTTCTAATGTCGGCTCGGAAGTCGCTGGAGACAACTTCATGACCTGACCTGACATGGCACTGGATGTTTTGGACCAGTCGGAATGGATCTATAACTTCTGATCTTGGCAGACCGACATGGCTTTAAGAGGTGCCGCCGAGAACCATTCGGTTATCAGACCGCTCTCCCTCCCTTTATCGTCCTGTCACAATCCGATACACGGATCATCATGTTTGTCCCCTATTCCGGATCTCGGCTCTACGTCAGCGAGGGACCGTTGCACCCATATTTAAACTTATCTGCGTCGCTGATTCAAGACCCATGGTTTATTGAGATTGTCATAATATGAAGAACAAATCAGGTAAAAGAACGACAGGAGTTGGCCTCCCTGAATCCCAACCTGAGAACGCACGCCTGCAAACCAGAAACAAACAAACCTTACAAACCCAGTTTCCATTCTTATAGAATCGCCTTCCTGATGTGCTTTCCCATCTTATCCATCTGCGGCCCTGCATCCATCATGCTAAAGTGGTGGACTCCCTCTAGAACCTCCACCGTGATGCGACTCCTCCCCAGCAACGATGCCCAGCCGTCGGCGGAAAAGTCAGTCCGGTCGTTGAGCAGCCAGATCATCTCGCGTGGATCGTCAGGTCGGATCTCGGGCCTGGGGCCGTCTGGATCACTGCAGACGCCGTCCTTTGCATACAGCATCAAGGTCTTGGGGGCCTCATCCCCTGAGCTCTTTGGCCACGGGACTGGCTCGTAGTCGTCGAGCATGCCGATAAAGGCGTCAAAGTGCGGGCGCAACCACTTGGGCACGTTGCCCCCAGACCCAAAGATGCCGAGCTGCTGGAAAAAGTCGTACATGCGCGCCGGAGGGTTCTGCAGCCCGATTGGGTTCGGCGAGTCGATGAGGATCAGGTTCTCGACCGCGTCCCCCGCGGCCACGAGCTGCCTGGCCGCCTCGAAGGCGCAGATGCCCCCCGCGCTCCATCCGCCGAGGTTGTACGGGCCCTTTGGCTGTCGGCGCCGGATTTCGGTCAGGTACTTGGCCGAGAGTTGGACAAGGGTGCATCCAGACCGGGCCATGTCCTGGGGGGTTGTGCGCCAGGGACAGTTGAGTCCGTAGACGGCCACCCTCGGGTCAATGCGAGCGAGAGCAGCATATGACGACGCGGAACCCGAGCCGTCTGGGAACATGAAAACAGTCGAGGTGGCCGAGGTGGCGGACCCCTGAAGCAGGATGGAAGTCGCGTGAGGTGCATCACGGACTACTGGATCGCTCGTTGATGGAGATGGCAAGGGTCCAGGGGCTGTAACTCGTGTTGGCTTTGAATCCAACCCTAGAGCCGTGGCGATGGCCTTCTCAACCTCCAAAAGTGTTTCATTGTCTGCAAAAAGAGAGGATGGAAGTTCAACTTCGAATATCTCACTCAACCTGCCCATCGTTGTCAAGGCCAGGAGTGAGTCGACGCCAATCTCATCCAGTCGAGTTGAAGGCGAGAGATCCTGCAGCTTGATGCCGGTTTCCTCGGATATTGTGGAGCGGAGAATATGGACATGATCCAAAGCCTCGGGCTCTGAAGCTAGGGAAGTGTCTGGTGTTGACGTGCCCGACTTCTCCTCATCGCTCAAGTCGGTCACAGTCGAAGACGGCGCAGCACCAGCCCCGTGCAGTTGCTGAAGGTCTTGCACCGAGGGACATTCGGCAAAGATGGTGGAAGCAAGGTCCAGATTCAACTCATCGCGTATGCGCCCCGTGATGGTGAGAGACAAGAGGGAGTCGAGGCCGAGTTCCGCAAACTCTGTGTCGGGCTTGAGATCGCCGATACCAACGCCGACCTCTTCTGAAATGATCCCTAGTATCCCCGACCAGACCCCACCAGAGGGAGATGGGGCGGCTTGAGGGGCTATTGAGGTTGGGAAGAGCTTCTTTTCCACCAGCTTTGGGGTTGGGACACCTTGTGCCGTACTCTTGGATGTTGGTATTGCCCTCTGATTTGACTTGGAGATGGGCCTCAGGCCATCCAGAGCTCGACGTGGAACCCCGAGAAACTAACACAATTAGTAAATGCCCTAGATGAAGGCTGTTTCGACATACCTGAATCTGCTGTATCACGGCAACAATCTCATCCCCGTCAAAGATGTAGGTATCCCCCGCGTACAAGGTGCCCTCACGAAGCTGCATCCTGTTGTAACTGTGATATGTCTTGCCGGGCTGAAACTTTGATATGCACTTGAAGCCATCCCATCCGTGGTTGATGAAGACTTCGGCCTTTGGGTGAGGGCTGTCGTTGCCGTTCATGATGAAGCCGGCAACTCCGCCGAGACTGTCCATCCACTTTGGGTTAAAGTAGAAGCCCTGGTCGTCCACCTCAAATTTGACTGTTGAGACAGCCTCGAGGTCCTCGCCGTTCAGGATGACTTCTCTCATTCCTTGGTAGTCTGGGTCGTATTCCACAATGTTGGCAAAGAGCCTGTAGACAATGGCTCGCTTCATCCGATGCGCCTCGCCATGCTCCACAGACTTTCGGAGAGCTTCGATCCTGCTCTGGATCAGATATGCGTTTCTCTTCCACTCGCTGATCCAGGTCTTGGCGGGAGAGATATTGACGGTGCAGGTGGCGTGATCGGCTGTCTTGACCCCTTGGTCGTTGACGCTGTATATGGAAAACTTGATTGAGCTGGTAGACCATGTTGCTGCTGCTGATACCCTGAATAGTTGGGAGCTGAGATCTGGGTTGAGGACGAGGGACTTTTGTATCTGCATTCTGGTGACGTCCATCCCTGTGTTTTCTGTCGACAGGGATCGCTTCTCCATCATGTAGCTGGTGAGCTGCATGGCGATATCACCCCAGAGTGACTAGTACATCGTTAGTATAAGGAATTAAACAGATGTAGTGAATGCTTCACTTACAGAAGGACATAGCTGTGCACCATTGACCCGATGTCCCGTAAAGACGGACACGAGTTTCGGGTCATGAGCATCCGATTCGACCAGGATCGACGAGGATTCGCTGCCGTGTTCTTCCTCCCTAACTCTCTGGAGAGAAGGGGAGATGTACTTGACAGGCTTTGGGGCATCTGAGACCACATTGGTAGGTTGTGTACCTTCGCCCTTGGTGAGACAAAAGTCGTTCCGATACATGATCCAGTAGTTCTTGAGATCCCAGCTGTACCTCGGTAGCTCAAGCACGCGATTGAACTTTTCGAAACCTCGATGGTACTCATTCCAGTCGATACTAATTCCACCGAGATGGAGCTGTTCAAGGGTCGTAGTTAGGACCTTCCATGTGTTTGTATCCTTTCGGAGCGTCGATGCGGTGTTGGAGTTGCTGCCCAGGGTTCCCTTGACCATGCCGGAACAAGCTGGATGGGGGCCAATCTCTAGCCAGATGGTCTTGTCGCTGCATACGCCGCTGCTTGTGGCTGTTTCCAATGAGGCCTGGAAGTTGACTGTGTGACGGCATGCCTTGGCAAGGTACGCGCCATTGAGAACACCCTCCTTGGAGATGACCTCTGACTGTAGGGGGGAGACGTAGGGGATCGATGGGGCGCAGAACCTCACTGCCTGGGCTTTCGACGCAAACTCTTCCAAGATGGGCTCAACTTGGGTCGAGTGGAAAGCAAAGGGTACGTCAAGTTGTGTCGTAGTTAGCCCCTGGGTCTTGAATACCTGCGTCAACTGACTGATCTCTTCAACCTCGGCGCTCACAACCACGCCAGTTGGCTGATTCAGGCACGCGATTTCAGCCTTGAAGTTTTCAATCACGGGCTTGATCACATCCGCAGATGCCTTGACAGCCAGCATCGAATGGGTGCCAGGCTTGCAATGCCGTGTGAGTAACCTCGCCCGTGTACCCACCAGGAAGATGGTGTCACTGGCGGATAAGACATTGGCTGCGAACAGAGCGGCATATTCGCCCAGACTGTGTCCAATGACGAGACTCGGCTTCACACCCCAAGACATCCACAGTCTTGCGAGGGCCATCTGGAGGCAGGTGATGGCGAGCTGAGAGACAACCGGGTCAAGTGACTCGGTGGCTTGTGAGCTGTGGACGACATCAAGGAAACTGGGGAAGCCTTGCCGAATAGCCATCTTCTCGAACCGTGTCATGTCTTCTCGGAAGGAGGACACGTGAAGGTAGAGTTCTCTTCCTAGTCCGACGTAGAAGGACCCTTGCCCCGTAAACATGAATGCCACATTGGGAACCCTGGTGGCTGGTGGGATTGGCTTTGGATCCAGATTATCAAGCTTCGACCTCAATGCCTGAGCGATCGAGGTTGTATCGGAGCCAATAGCAGTAACGCGGTACCCATGATGCATCCGCCTCGCAGTGGTTGTGTATGCAAGACTAGAGACCGAGACATGCCTCGACGTCTCAAGATGAGCAATGAGCGCCTCAATGTTTCCCCTGAGAGACTTGGCCGTCTTTGAAGAAACAGCCAGAAGGTGAAAGGTTCGGGGATCGGCCTGTGGATCCGTTGGCAGAGGCGCATCTTCGAGTAGCACAGCCGTGTTACCACCGGCTGCGCTGAAGTTGTTCAAGAAGGCCAACCTCTTGCCGCACGGGGCGTCGTCCCTAAGCCACGGGGTAGGTCTAGACGCGATGTTGACGTTGCGGTCCTCGAGGTCGAGGGGGTAGTTGTGGTTGATCTTGGTCTTGATGCCGCAGTGAGGAGGGATCTCGCTGTGCTTCATCATCATGAGCACCTTGATGAGGGATGAGACTCCAGAAGCAGATTCAGCGTGGCCTATATTTGCCTTTGCTGAGCCGAGATAGAGAGGGTGACGAGGCATGCGCTGATGCCCTGGGACAAAGACGGAGAGCACGGAGTTCATTTCTGTGGCATCTCCGGCCTGGGTGCCCGTCCCGTGCATCTCGACGTAGCTCACATCGAGGGGGTTCACGCCAGCGTGACGGATAATGCGTTTGAAGACAGAGGTTTGGTCACCTTCGTGAGGACGGGTGATGCTGTCTGTCTGGCCGCAGTGGTTTGTGGTGGCGCCTGAGATGATGCCAAAGATGGGGTCATTGTCCATTTCAGCGTCTTCGAGGCGTTTGAGAACGACAGAGCCGACGGCATCTGCTCGACAGTAGCCGCTGGCTCCGTCGTCAAAGGCGTTACAGTTGCCTCGAAAATATCAGCACAACTACTTCATAGTAACTTGGTAGCTTCACTCACCTGTTGTCGACAGGAAATGTCCTCGATCAAGTCCCACAAAGTTGTCGGGGTTCGTGAGAACGTTTGTACCGCCGGCCACTGCCGTGTCACACTCTCCCCTCCAGAGATACGCACAAGCCGTTTGGATAGCGGCGAAGCTGGACGAGCAGGCAGTGTCCATACTGAGACTTGGACCCGAGAACCTGAAGAAGTAACTGATGCGTCCTGGAACAAAGGCGCGATTGCCTCCGGGGATGAAGTAGGTATCCACGTCTTGGCCGCTGTTGACTTCTCTCCAGTCGTCGCTCGTTGTTCCAAAGAAGCAGCCGATACGGTCTTGCTGTGTAGATGGTGTCCTGTTGGGGACCATTCCGGCCATTTCCATTGCCTCGTAGACCGTCGTGATGGCCAATCGCTGCGCGGGGTCCGTATTCTCAGCTTCACGAGGCGAAATGTTGAAGAATCGGGCATCGAATAGTCCTGGCTCCTCGATCCAGCATCCATACTTGACACGACTGGTGTTCTTTGTCTTTCCAGTTGGGTCGTAGTGTGTTCTCCAGTTGAAGCGATCCTCTGGAACCTCGCGATGGACATCCTTGCCAGCCCTCAGGAGATCCCAGAAGGCTTCGTTGGAAGCAGAGTCAGGGAAGCGTCCGGAGTAACCAACTATGGCGATCTTGGAGTCTGAAAAGTGGCCATGAGTTGAGTGTGACTTGGTAACTTCAGGAACCTGCTCAACCTCGACGTTGAGATTTGCGCGGCTGAGAGCCGTGGAGAGAAGCTGAGAGGCGTTGCTGGAAAAGGGGAGGATGCTGCAGCTTTCGAAACCAATCTTCTGAAGCCTTTCTATCGTACCTTCCAGGATAGAGTTCCATCTGACTTGGTTGATGAGAGTGTCTTTGATCACGGCCGTGATTATGCTCTTGTAACCATCTGCCGTGGCCAAGTCTCCGGTGGAAGCCGAAACAAGTGGAAGAAACAAGGGGTTAGTACAAGAGACATCCTGGACAATCTCTTGGAGAGAGGATTCATCAAAGAGATGTGGAGCATGGTATGGTGAGTGAATGGGAAGTTCGTGTGATTTGAGTTGCTGACTCGTGATGAACCCCTGAAGCACTCTTGGTGGACCACTCAAGGTGATATTGTTGGGCGTTGTAGCGCTGATATAAGGTCTCCAAAGCTCATGGAGGTTCTATCAGAGTTAGTTCCTTATTCAATAGCTGAGTCAATAATAGAGACTTACTTCCGATTCCCCCCATCGATCCAGCTTCTCCTGAACCTCTTTCTCCTCCCCTGGAATGATGACCGACCAACTCCTTCCATGCTCCTCGTTGTTGCCAACTGTGTCCTTCTTGATGCTGAATGAATGAAGCGCTGTTCTAAATGCGAAAATGATTGTTTCGCTGGCTATGTTGACCAGCTCCGAGAGAGAAGGCGACACGCTGATGGCTGCCGCAGTGAATGCACCTGCACAGATTCCGAGGCAATAGGCCTCATCAGGTGACGGATACTGACGCCCATTGCGACCATAGTAACTGTACATGTGAGCTATAAAGTCCGTAGCATTATGTCGGCCACTTACTTTATAAACTGCCCTATCTGACAGACTGGGAGAAGGCAGAATCTCAAAACTGGCGTGCCCTCTGTTTCCCCGAGCCTCGACACCAAGTCGATCAGCGTGGTGAAGCGAGGAAAGAGACTCTGCTGTTGCGTAGTCAAAAGTCCAATCTCATCTCTGATCTTGGCTCCGGCTTGTTCGAAGAAAGATGTGAGCAAGGGGTTATCGTGAACGTGCAATAGCGCTTGGAGCTGCCCCTCGAAAGGGACAGATAGGTCTCCAAACAGGAGTATTTTGCAGTTTTTCATGTTGAAACTCTGCTTCTCAATGTTGAATGATGAACTCTCAAGCATTCAGGCGCCCGATACCTGTACTATATGGTTCTCTGCCTCTTAGTCCTTGGCCTCACCTCCACCAGCCCAGCCGCCACCACGCAACCGTCGGCTTGCGAAAGGGCCTCAGACCTGGCTAGACGCATCTGATCTCACTGAGAAAGAGCGTCACATGGCCTCCGGGACAGCCAGACAGCACTATGCACTCAGCTCGAGGTGTAAGCGCCAGAGCGGCTTGTGTATTGGCATCTCGGAAGCGTTGGGAGACGCGGTCCTCGGCGTCCGACTCGCCCCCCGGACATCACGATCATGAAGATGCGGCTGTTATCGAGGGTAGGTTGAAACGAAGTGAGCACGTGCTAGTGTCTGGGTGTTCCAAGGAAAGCGATAAAAGCCATCATCTGCACGCGTCTTTATCCGGACACATGACCGCTCGAGTCGTTGACGAAGGCGTCGCTGTACCAAGACTCAGTTTGCCCCTCTCGCAAGACACCATGCCATCCAAGACTCAGCAGCTCTTCTCGGTGACCATCTTTGGTTATCGAAAGCCTGGGATGGATGAGGATGCGTATCATGAGTACGTCAGTGAGACGCACGCGGGGCATCTGAATGAGTTGCTCATCAAGAACAAGATTGTTTCATATCACATGGCAAGTACATCATGACGAGTATTGAGAGGTACGTTAAAAGGCATAACTAATGCTATCTAGCAACACAACTCGACCAAGGGGCGAGCACTGATCGACCGCATCCTCCCCAACCTCCCCTCGGAAAAGGTCAACGACGCCGACTGCATCGTGCAGATTGTATTCAGGGACATTGAAGACTACGTGAAAGTAAGGAACGAGGAAAAGTTCAAGACTGTGGTTGACCCTGATCATGTCGTCTTCTCTGACCCCTCGAGAACCAAGTTTGTGACTGGGTGGTTCGAGTTTCACATTGCGGATGGGGAGCTGGTTCAAGTCTATGAATAGGTATCAGACAGTATTAGATGTGCTATGCTTGACTTAGCGTCATGGATAGCATGTATGTTTCATAGCTGAACTGTATGAGACCTCCTATATCTCCTGACTCAATGACATGTCCATCTCCTGTAAAGTCCCGACTTGCAACACTTGTGCCACAACCGAAACAACCGCAAAAGCCGTGCCTATATCTCATGTATTGTAGCGTTACATACATATTGACAGTGATGTTGTTCATTGGTGAGTTGTCCCGGTTTATCCTCTGCTCTCGGCTTAATCAGGAAGTCGACATGACAATGTCAGCTTGGCCAGCCCGCCAGTTAACGGCCCGGCCATAATAATTCTAGCAGGACGAGATAAGGGCCTCACGCCATGTGTGATGTTACTAATATTCTCTTCCCTCGTTGGGACCTTTGTCATATTCCTCCGTCTCGTCTTGGAAGTCGTTGTCGGAGCTGATGGTTTCAGTAGAATGTGGCTTACCGTTTGACAGCTTATGAGAAGTCTATTTTTAAACAGAAGACGTTTGAAACATTGTTTTACAGACAATCTTATCTTGATAATAACTCCTATCTCGTCAACTACAATCGGATATCTCTAGTCTCCAATACATCCCGCTCTGCATCTTGGTATTCAACGCCAATATCTCAAGAGCCTATAGCCATGCCCGGCTGACCCGGTAGATTCGGCTCTCGTATGCCGCTGCCGGCGTATGACAATGCATGAATGAGAGAGTCAACGACGTTGGCAAGATGACGAGCTCAGGCTGAGCTGCATAAGCACGTGGTATCAAGGGCAAAAAGTCCGTCGTATATGCACATGGCGTGATTCGCGCAGAGCCCATCATCTCATCCTTGGGCGTGAGAATATGGTTCAAGGATGGTGTGCCGAGCCGTAGAGTCGAAATAGAGTTCTCCAATCGGGAAAATACCAGAAACGGGAGTCATCAAGCGGCTGGCTAGGCCGGTATAGGCAGGGAAATACACACACATACACAGGCTCTGGGTAAGGGTATTGGTAGATCATATCTGGAGGAACCGAGGCTGTGCTTGATTATGTTGCATCCCGGAGGTGGCAGCTGAAACGGGACGGCTTATGCATCACAGATGACGCCCTATCTGGTATGAGACGGGTAGATCTGAAGCCATACTGGAATCTACAGGTGAGAGACATCTCGGCATCCGACTAGAACAAACTCTCGACCAATGCGAGAACCTCCTCGCTCGGTTCCCCTCCAGATGCTCTACTGGCGATAACAGCAACCTGGTCACGTCCAACTCCACGAGCTGAGAGGGACGGCTGCTGGAGCCCTAGCTCTCTCACCAGGGCCTCCACACGCTGTGCCACCTCGATGGCTTCACCGCGAGCGTCTCCTCCTCGGCGATTCCCCCCCAAGGCTGGAAGCAGACGGGAGATCTGCTGGGCGGCCGCCTCGTCCGTCTCTGCCTTGTGGCGGAGGACCGGACCCAGCGTCAGACAGCTGGTTTCACCGTCTGGGACGACTCGTTGGTCAGCAGAGTTCTTTTTTGTCTTGAGGCTTATTGTTGCTGTTTTGTCAGTTGTGCAGGGTTACATCATCCCGACATTGTGCCTCTGTCATACCACGCCGTCTGCAGATCCGATTGGACGTGTCTCAGGGGTGTCTCAGGAGAAAGAGGGTTCAGCCTTGTTCGCCCATCTCCCCAAGGGGATCAAAGTAAGACGGGGCGTGTGATAGTAAGAGATGGTAGACTTACGAGGGATTCCATAGGGACTTCCAAGGGCGTGGCCTAGAGCGTGAGAGAGACCCATCCCGCCTCTAAAGTTGGAACCACGAAGGCCAGAACTGGCAAAAGCAGCGAGCTGTAGCTTGGTAGTCACGTCGTCGGCAGTATCAGAGCCGTGAGTCCTATTCGCCGCTGGGAGGCACTCGGCCAGAACAGTCAGAGCCCACTGAGCCAGGGCCTTCCACGGCACCTCGGAGGCGTTTGGATGATACACAGTCTCGACTGCGTGATCTACCGCCCGCATACCCGTCGAGAGCCAGAGGCGCTTGGGGGTGTGTCGAGCAAACGAGGCGTCGTAGAAGATGGCGCCCACACCCATGGAAGGGTGCATGAAACCAAGCTTGGTGCCGTCAGAGCGTGTGAAACCTCCGCCGGCTGTGCACTCGGCAGCGCTGAGCGTCGTGGGGATGGCGATGTGCGTGAGGGTCCTCCCCGCGGATTCGTGTATGCGGAAGCAGACCATCTTGGCCGAGTCGATGGGGGAGCCGCCTCCAACGGACACCACCGTGTCGATCCCTTCGTCTTGGTTGACCAGCCGGGTAGCCTCGTCCACTCCCTCGGCCTGGCCGTGCTGCTTGATGTCCGAGTAGGTCCCGGCGTGGAGTTCACCGAGAAGCTCCTCCAGGTTGCGGATTGCAGGTGTCTTGGTGGCCATGGAGCTGCCGGTGATTATGAAGACCTTGGAGGTAGGGGACGGGATCACGCTCAGGAGGTGTCTCTCGACGCACCCGGAGCCGTAGTGCAGGTACTTGAGATGGTCCTGGGGCCTCCATAGGCCAGAGAGGGGAGAATCGGTGCATTCGATAGCCATCAGGGCGGTGTTTGCGAGTGTAAGATACTAGTGATGTTTCTCGAGAAGAAAGATTTCAGTCTATCACGAGGTATTTCTAGCTGAACACATCCCCTACGGATACACCTGCAGAACGGCATCTCCATGTTGCAGGGGGGCTTCAGCCTGTACGGAACGGAGCGATTGGGAATCCCGCTGATAATGATTCACTGTACCACCTTGAGCCCATAGACTAAGCTCACCTGGTACATCGCAGTTCCCGTATGTGTGGAGGGGGAATCTGACGGCGTCGGTCAGCGATCGGCCAAGGCACCGGCGCAATTCGAGACCTTCCTTGGAGAGAAGAAGCCTCTCGGCGCCTTTTTTGGAAGCCCAGAAGACGCTTTCCATCTCTTCCATCTCTCTTTTTGCAAGGTAGAGTCTCACGTAATGGCGCCCAGTGTGGTACCGTATCCGTGGTGTCTGACGAACTGGCCTCCTTCTCGATCAGGCTAATCTACTATATACCTCAGATCTCTTGGAAGCCTCGACCATCTCTTATGGGCCTCTCGGCTTAGATCTGCTGCAAGGATGTGGAATACTCAGACTAAAGAGGTTTGTCTATCTATCCTTACCTTGCTTCAGAGCCGTATCCTGACTTTGGATGATGGAGCAACCGCAAATGTGGTCGACTCACGATCTAGCATGCGCTCACTGCCGAGCTCGCAAGATCCGCTGCGGAAGAGAGCGTCCTCAGTGCGAGAGCTGCAAGCGAGATGGCGTCGAGTGCCGTTACTCGTCCCCTGGAAAGCGCATCAACCACGTCAAACTCCTGTGAGTCCGCCCTACTTATCCCCCGATTCTATAGGAAGCACAAGAGATGCTCAAACCTCCATGTCTCAGGTGCCAGAACTTCGAGGCGCTCGAGGACCAGCTGAGCAGCATCCAGAGCGACCTCTCAACCTTGACGTCGCTTGTCAGGAGCGGCAACGGGGCCAAGTCACTGCCCACGCCGGGGGAAGACTGGCTCCTCGAAGACACGGCGAGGCCGGATGAGACAGCGGCTGCTCCCCGCAAGGACCGTAACATAGCACGGGACGTGTCACAGTCTGTGGACCGATACCATGGGCCGTCTTCCCTCTACACGCTCTGCAAGGAGTTCCACGACGACCCCGTCTTTGGGACCTCGGTCCATGATTCGGACGACGGTGTTGCTACGCGCGTCATGCTGCAGCAGATGCTTGCCGAGGCGAGCAAGGAGCATCAGCTTGATATATCCTCGGAGCATACTGGCATCTGCCTCCCTCCTCGGCAATTTCTTACTATCGTCGTTGGGCAATTCTTCAAGAGCGCCGACTACGCAACCGACGTGTTTACGAGGTCCAACTTTCAGGCCAATCTCGACCGCATCTACTCGCAGCCTCCAAGGCCTTCTGATGAGGGCTGGGCCGTGTGTTTCAACGTCATTGTTCTGCTGGCTATTGGAAAGGATCAGACGAGTCACGGCAACAGTCCTTTTATCCAACCTTTTCTGCAAACGTTGGGCATGGCTGTGAACAATCCACGCGTGTTCCTGACGCCGAGACTCGTCAATGTCCAGGCCTTAGCTTTGCTGGTAGGTTTTCTACGACTCCTAGATTTACTGAATGCTCATTAATGTGCTTTTATAGAGCTACGTGACGGAACAATACAGTACCACGGCCCTCGCAGAACTCATCTTTGCCCAGGCCTGTCACCTGGCTCGAACTATGGGCCTTCATCAGTCTCGCGCTTCTCTCCAAGACTGTCCCCCTGAAGTACTTATTGAACGACAGAAAGTCTTCAGGTCCCTCTACATCCGAGACAAGAACGCTGTGGTATGCCGAGGAGCGACGGCTTGCCTGCCGGCTTACGACTCCAGCATTGCTCGACCGTCGGAAGGTGACGAGGCCAGATATTCGTCCAGGATCGACCTCGCAAGGATTCAAGACGAAGTTTACCGGAACCTTCACGCCGCTGAATCGCCCGACTTGGCTCCCTCGAAACAGAGTCAACTTCTTTCGCAGCTGGAGCATAAACTGGAGCAATGCGATTCCACACATCGAGTCACCAAGATACCACCAACATCTATCGACTCGGCAACGCTAATGCTATCTTTCTTTGCGACCCGGCTCTGTATTCTAAGAGCCAGCTACGACACTAAATACTCGCATCAGGCGCTGAGAGATGCAAAAGCAAGCTGCCTCCTCTTCCTCCTGGCAACAACGGCACAACCAGATCCTCGCATGGTAGAAGCTCTGGATAGACTTCTTGGACATACCCGATCATGCAGTCCAACAATTCTGGCCAACACGGATAATGCAAGAGAAACCCCCTCTCAGAAGGGAGCTTCTACGCCTGATGAGGGCGAGATCCTGGCTTCAGTGCTACCGAGGCTGGCCGCAAGCTTCCCCCTCGCAGCTGTGTTCATAATCGCCCGGGACATTATGCAGCCAGTATCATCTTCCAATGACGCCTTGGGTCAGCCAGAAGATGAAATCCTGCTCTTGGAGGCTCTGCGTGACAGATACGCTTCGGCAGCCGACCAAGAGGACGTCGAGAATCTTCCGTTGAAGCTGAGTCGGACCCTTGACTTTCTTGTCCGTATTCTACGACAAAAGATGTTCCCAGAGGCTACAATCACGCCATCGATGGCCTTCAATGAGCTATCCAGTCTCCAATCGACAGCATCCTCGTCGTCTCAACGGGGGAGTATCGGTGGCTCACTCAAAGACACTCCCCCAGATACCGAGGCGCAGTCTACAGCGGCGTCTGTGAACGAACTAGTCTCCTCCACGTCAATGCTCCTCCCGTTTATGCAGCCACTCGAGTCTCCCAACGGATGTTCGCCATGGCTTGGAAATGCAAGCCATGGAACCATGACCCTCTCGCCATGGTCGGCGTCATACAAGCAGCACCCCGAGGCGGCAGTTCACGTAGGAAAGAGGCAAAGACTCTCCAATCATGCAGAGCTATTTGATATAACAGCAGGGTTTGCGGATCATCATGTCACTCGCGCCGAGGAGGATCCTCTCTTCACGTTTGACTTTCTCGCGGCAGCAAACGACATGCCTGTTTTCGAGGTTGATGAATAACGGAATTCACTCATTTCATATTTTATGGGGTTTATATTTAAAGGTTAAGGAGCTGGGGTGTCTTCGCTTTCTTCTATCTTCAGTCTAGATATATCTGCCAGAGAGGCATTGGTGATAACCGCTTCAACACACAAGCAACAGTAGAGTTTAAAAAACAAGACAACTCTCTACCCCTCATTCTTTATCCTTGGCTTCCTTCTTCGCAGCAGCTGTCTCCTCCAGACGCTTAACCTCTTCCTCACTAAGCGGAATGGTTGCAAAGCGACGTAGAGCAGCAATGTTGACCTCGGGGGTGAGCTCCTTACCACTGCCAATCAGAGCCTCGAGATGCTCAAAGTAGCGGATAAAGAAACCGGGGGTGGCCGTATTGATAAAGACAGCCTCTTCGTCAAAGGGGTTGCTGAACTTGTGCGGCAGGCGAATGGGAATTGTCAGCATCTCGCCAGCCTTGCAGTCGACGTCGGGGCGGCCCGGGGAGTGGAAGCGGACTGTTCCCTTCTGCAGTACAGCCCTTGTTAGTATATCCATTGGAGAGCGTGGGGGTTCAAGTGGCTTGCCTTTACATAGAAGCCTTCGTCATGCATCTCATGAAAGTGAAAGACGGGGCCGTCGGACTTGGGAGGGAGTAGGCTTTCGATAACGGCCAGTCGATGCTGCGTGTTGGATCCATCTTCAATGGGGCGCCATAGGTCTGCCTTTGACTTAGAAAGTGTTCATTTCAGCTGATGGTTGTAGTATCCAACTACTTACACTGCCCAAGCCGACGCCAAGGGACCTCCTCCGGCTTGAAGTGATTGATGCGGAGGGTCTCCGCGTATGCCTCGGTAGCCGAGTCCATGACTAAGGATCAATTCAACTGCTGGTTGGGCGCAGAATCGGAGCTCTAGTGCAGCAAGGGGCGTTGTGTCAAGTCGGAGTTAGAAGTTAAGGATTTCCTCTTTGGGACGAGTTGGCGATGGCCTCGACTCACGAGTTATGCGGATCCTTCATTATTTTATATCATCTCTTAACGCCGATAATTCCGATTCTCCAATTCTATAGACGACGGAAACCTACAGACTCTGTAACCGGCTTCCGACAAATGCCTTCATCTGGCTCCCGAATAAGTGTCATGGTAGAGGGGGGATATATGGCTGCGTAAGCTCATGACGACGACGGACGAGATTTTGAAGTATCAAAATCCTCCAGAAGCTCTCAAGTCGGCTCCCGTACAACCTGTAATAATGTTCTGATAGTGCAATCTAATGCAGACGCAGCTCCAAGACATAAAACGGGCTTGGCTCTTCGGCGACGTTTTGGGTATGCACTAAGCCCGCTCACGGAGTACGAGGCGCGAGGGTGCTCTTGTATGCTGTACACTCTTTTTCCTACCTCAGACAATCTCGGAGTTTATCATTCTTTCCGTTTGATTTAATCTCTAGTGACAGTGAATAAGAGATGATCAGACGAGTGAACCCTCTTCTACCCTCTGCGCACTTGCTCCTACGCAATCATCTCACGTCTTCAACTTCTACATCCTTTTCAAGGTCACTAGCTTCTCGACTCTGCAACTCTCCATCTTCAAACATGCCCGACACGATGCTCCAGTACCAGGCCGTCAAGCAAGGCGGGCCCTTCGCCCTCGCCACGGTTCCCAGACCCAAGCCCGACCCGACTGATGTCTGCATTCGTATCAAGGCCGTGGCACTCAACCCCCTAGACCACAAGATGTTGACGCGCGGAGAGATGATCAGATCTTGGCCTGCAGTCTTTGGCCTCGACGGTGCCGGCGTCGTCGAGGAGGTGGGTGACGAGGTCACTGACTTCAAGCCGGGCCAAGAGGTCTTTGCCCTCTGCGGCATCGGCGGCAAGACAGCTGGCTTCCAAGAAGTCGTGACTGTGCCTCAGCATTTCGTATCTCAGAAGCCTGCATCGCTCACTTTTGAGCAAGTGGTGTCTCTGCCGTGAGTATACGCCTACGCCCTCGTTGCCCCTGAAACCACGACAGCGCCGTTGACTCATGCCGTGCTCTAGTATCTGTTATCTAACCGCCGCGGCCGCCATTCTCGTCGGCCTCCATGTGCCAATTCCTCACATCTCGTCAAAGGCACCTGGCGAACCCATCTCCACACCCGGAAGCGTCCTTGTTCTTGGCGGCGGCTCGGCCGTTGGAGGAGCTGCCATCCAGATGCTTCGGTTCGCCCTTCCCCAAGCAGCCATTCTGGCCACAGCCTCTCCCGAGCACTCGGAGCGCCTCAAGTCTCTAGGCGTTACTCGAGTCATTGACCGATGCTCGTCTTCGCTCGTTTCTGACGTCATGGGAGCAGTTCCAGGGGGCGTGGACGCAATCCTCGACTGTGTCACAGCCGCTGCAGAAGACCCCGGCCTGTTCAAGACACTGGACAGCAATGGCCCTCGCCTATACTCACAGGTTTTCACGGGAGTCAAGGTTTCCGCCCCGGAAGGCGTCGCTCAGGTCGTGGTTTTCGGGCGCAACGTCTTTGAGGCTCCCGGTGGAAAGGGGGCAATGGCAGGCCTCGGCAAGCTTCTGGAGGAGGGAACTTACAAGCTCCCTGTCCCCATCAAGGTCCTTGGCAAGGGATGGGATGCGATTGGTGCCGGATTGATGGACTTTGAGGCCCGCAGCAGCGGAGAGAAGCTCGTTGTGACCCTATGAGGCAGTACAGCAAGTCTTTGTTGACACTTTCCTTCTCACAAGTCGAAGTGAATGTTGGTCATATTCGCAGAGAACACGAATTTCAGCCCACGACATAGGTAGACTCTAGGCATGGTACACACGGTGCGATGCATAAATATAAATCTTGGCTGCTTGTTACCCGATACTAGTAGGGGGAGATTGCTTCATTATCTCATCAACTTTCACATCTTAGTTTGTTCCGTATCTTCTAAACGATAATCAAAATCTCTCAGAAAGTATGTTGCATCAATTAGGGTCGTGTTCAGAGTGGGAGGCGTAGGGACATTCATGGTAACCATGTCACAAGCCGAAAGCAGTAACTGCGGATGTCTTGAACACAGAGTAACCCATCAAATGCCAATTGACCCGGATTTTCACAAATAACGGTAACTAGCTATGTGACAGCTTTGATCACAACATAAGAAAAGTTTGTGGACTCAAAGGCGTCACGACTTGCAACCCCTGAATCGTATGTCTGTTTCCCTGCTCAAAGATGCCTTGCCGAAACGGCATTCCAACTCGGCGTCCGTTGCGGAATCCTCGGACTCTCACGACATACATGCATATCCAGACAAACTAGCCCCTAGCTGCATCACTTGTACCAGACTCTCGGGTCCGGATATCTCGTATTCCGTCTCCCATGGACCATCAGACAAGACGGGATTTTGATAGCACTCGGGTTCCGCAACCCGCACCTTCTTGAGGCAACCCAACACTGTCAGACGTCGTGAATCGTATAATACCTTGGTGTTGAAGCGAAACATCCATCTCTGTACACCCTCATCTGTCAAACCAAGTTTCACAGGATAATCATTCCCATTCTTGTCCTTGCCCCCCCTACTGCCCATCATGGTCGTTATACTCCCCCGCTTTCACCTCATTGAGATTGAGGATTACTCGTGGTGCCCAATCTGGCTCCGAGAGTATGCCCATCGCTCGCTGGCCGCCGTTTGGAGTACCGTTGGGTTCAACAGGACCACCTCCACGGCTGCCCAGGTGTGCGATGTCATCACCGCCAGTCTCCCCGGGCATCCAAGCGAATATCACTTTGTGGATGCCTGTGCCGGGGCCGGAGGTCCTACTCCCATCTTTGAAGAGATCCTCAATGAGCGCATGATCTCAGAGGGAAAGCCTCCCATTGAGTTCCTTCTCACTGATCTCTTCCCGGATCTAGACGCCTGGAAGGCCATCACGGCTAAAAGTGACCACATCTCGTATGTGGAGAAGCCGGTCGATGCCACCAAGGCGTCCAGATACGCTGCTCGTGACAAGAAGGAGCTTCGCATCTTCAACATGTGCTTCCATCACTTTGACGACGCTGGTGCCCGCAAGGTGCTTCGAAGCTGCATGGAAGAATCTGACGCATTCATGTAAGTGTATTGCCAGTTATCGATTCTGCGGGTACTAACCAGTGCAGGATCTTTGAGCTCACTCACCGAACACCTTCTTCGCTCATCAACACCACATTCGTCATTCTGTCCCCCTTTGTAACCACTCTGCTCTGGTGGTGGTGGTCTCCCATGCACCTTTTCTTCACTTACATCATCCCCGTCGTCCCTCTGTTCTTTGTCATCAACGGCTACGTCTCATGCTTACGAGGCCGTACTCCCAACGAGCTGTTCAAGCTTATGCAAGAAGAGGGCATCGATACTACGGGCTGGAGGTTCACTGACGGCGAGACACGCGTTCTTCCGCCATTTGGGACCATCTATCACTTTATTGGAACCAAGGAGTGAGAGAGGACGAGATGCCATATTGCAGACTGGGCGGTGGTGGGATAGAAGGAGAGGTCGACTGGAGGGTAAAGATGACACCAGGGCGAGCTGTAGTGGACTTCAATAGACCAGCATAAATGGAAGGTTCGAGATGATAGAGTGCTATCTGAATACAAGATATTCCGCTTCAAATTGTCTGTACAGGGTGCCTGTGAGTGTTGCCTACACTTTAAGCAGTGGTTATCAAAATACATAAAGATATGATATGTGAATATGGCTACAATAGGTCAAGATATCTCTCATTGTAGATCATCTTTCTTTCTTTCATCATCACGGCAGCAGATCAAGGACAGAAGCTATTGGTAAACTAAGACTCAATCTTCACAGACGAAATACTTCAAGGAAAGCTAAGCAAACCATCTCTCTTTCACAACATGCCCCTGACACTCAATCTGCCCTGGGCGAGAGCTTAACCAACAACGGCGGCTTTATCCAGAAGCCGTAAATCTTCTGCCCATCCATCCACTTTTCGCACTCTGGGAGGATCTCCATGTCAAACCTCCACAGCATCCTCGCAAGGATCAACCTCAGCTCTGCCTTGGCCAGGTTCTTGCCGAGACAGTTCCGTGGCCCGACTGAGAAGGGTTGAAAAACCGCCCTGCAGTCTCCTTGCTCGTTTAGCCATCGTTCTGGCAGAAACTTTGAGGCCTGACCAAAGTTCTTCTCGGAATGGTAAGCGGCGAGCTGGTTGACGCCGACAATGGTGCCTTCGGGTACAAAGAGGCCGTCAATGGCCTCCCCGCCAGGAGGAACAACCCTTGGGAGCGTGGCTGCGACTGGTGGGAATAGTCTCATTGCCTCTTGGATGACTGCACCCAGGAGTGGGACTCTGTCATTCGAAAGTGCCCAAGAAGTGATGTCTTCCTCCGCCTGGAACTCTTGCCTGATATAGCCCTGAAGCTGCTTGTAGACATCTCGATGCGTCAACAAGAGATATGTGGTACCTGCTAAAGCTGAGGCAGTCCCATCCGACCCAGCTATGGCGATGCTAAAAGCATCTACCACCATCTCATCAGGGGTCAAGCCTTTACCCTGATCTTCAGCAGCTAATACGTGGTGCCAGAAGTCTTTGCGATCATCAGTCGGGCCTCGAGCGATCCGAGCCTCGACCATCTCCTTGGCGCGCATCGCGTTGGCAAACCGTGAGTTTTGTGACCCTCGCAGGAAGAAAAAGTATCTCAATGAGCCGAAGCCATAGTACTGGGCCATCTGGCTCATGATCAACTCTCTAGATACACCCTTGATGCATGCGACAAAGGGGTGAGGCTCTCCGGTGTCGATGCAAGAAAAGTCTTGACCAAAGGCCAGAGATCCGATTAAATCGAAAGCTACAGAAACTTTAGTATCCAACGGAACTGTAAGAGTTCATTCAACCTACTCGTCAGGGGAAACCATTTCGCCAGGTCCAAGGGGCCGTCCGAGCAGCGTGCTTGTAACTGATCGAGCAACTTGGTGCAATACTGGACAAGAATGTCTTCTTGATCACGGAGGGCCTTCTCGGAAAAGGCGTGGGAAAGGAGACGCCGATGTCTAGAATGCGTTACGCGATCCGCCGTCACGATGTCTCGATGGTCAGTGCTAGAACAACCATTACCAAGGAACAAACTCACTGGGTACCCCCGTCGGCGTGACAAGGGAGAAGATGGGGTCTTTGATCATCTCAACAGTTCGATGTCCGTATATCGTCTTCCAAGCCGTGTCGGAAGTATACGACACCTCTTCAGGTGCCACTCGAACCGTTGGGCCATATTGACGGTGAAGCTCCACCAATCGATGGTTCAGCTTCCCTTGATATTGGTTCCAACACCAGGGAATTCTCGTCGCTGCCCAGAGTTTTGGGCCTGGGTGATGTCTCAGGGGGTGTAAAAGGACGTTGTAGATGATCTTGAGCAAGGCCTGGTAGTCGTCAGCTGGGGTCCCAACCCAATAATTCGCTACTCACAAGCAAAGGCAGCACTGCCAACAACCACAGTCCTAGAGCCAGCATATTGGTGCGATATTACCATGCGGTTAATTCAGTGTAGTTCCAAAAGCCGTTCTGCTCAGCGAATCCCTAGTAAATGGGTTCTGGACTGCTTCCCTTCGGTCACATGCTGACCGTAGCAGGCATCCCCAGCATGGAGGGCGGAACGCGAAACGGACTTTGATGGACTTCGGCTTCCGGGCTGGGTTCCTGAAGCTGGCCTTGGATGGAGAAGCTGGTGCCGAAATAGGGACCCTCGCAGTCAAAAGCGCCCTCGCTGCAGCCTCAAAGACTTGACCTACCAGTCTCTACCGCACAGCTTCTGATCTTGCTCACAAGCTATCAACATGCCCGACAAAGACCTCCACGTCATTATCATCGGCGCTGGTGAGTAACCCCAGAATCCGTTTCATGGTGACACTATACTAAGCCGCTTCCAGGAATCACCGGCCTCATTGTGGCACAGGGCCTCAAGAGGGTATGTCTCTATTCCAACACTTGCATAACTACTAACACGGGCAGTTGGGAATCCGCTACTCAATCTTTGAGAAGGAGGTCTGCCTCAACTATCGCAGCAATGAGTGGACAATGGCAATCCACTGGTCTCTGGACCGCCTGGAGAATATCCTGCCTCCTGAAGTCTTCTCCCAGATTCCACTCATCTCGTGTAACCCAGCTGTGCCCGTCGAGGCTGGTGGGCTCTATCCCATCATCCAAGCTGAGACGGGAAATCTCCTCACTGGCGTCCCTTACGAAAAGGGGCTTCGCGTCTCTCGTAGCAGAATGAGAGCTCTCTGCGCAGAAGGGATCGAGGTCCAGTATGGCAAGAATCTCATCGATGTTGCATTTAATGAGTCTGGTCAGGGAGTCATTGCATCCTTTGCTGATGGCACCGTCGTCTCCGGTTCCATCATTGTTGGAGCAGATGGCCCCCGTTCCAAAGCCCGAGAGTTTGCTATGGGAAGCGCTGAGGAGGCGGCTGTCAGCAAATTCCCCATCTTCCACACAAACATGACCGTCTGCTACAACGATGCAGAGAAGGCCAAGTATGTGAGGCGAGACTACCCTACGAGCTTTCTAGCCCTGAGCAACCAGTCATTTCATGCTTTTCAGTCCAGTACGTCACGGCTCACAATCTGTGTCTGCTTATCATCTCTGACTCTTCACAGTCTCGAATATGCCAGATGGTCAGGACCACCCCGAGTCGTGGATCTTTCACATGGCCATGGCTTGGATGGGCGACTCTAATCACAAGCTCAGCTATCCTGAACGGCTTGCCCTACTCAAAGAGCGAGCAGCAGGAATGGGCGAACCTGCTCGATCCGCCTTTCTCTGGCTGCCCGAGGACACTGAAGTCCACAAAGCTGACATTAGCTACTGGATCACCAAGCCATGGGACAACCGTGGTGGGAGGATAACCCTGATCGGCGATGCTGCTCACCCAATGCCACCATGTAAGCCCACATCTGCAACATCCCACAGGGGCACAGCACTGACGCTTCCAGATCGTGGTCAAGGACTTAATCACTGCATCTGTGATACTTCCTATCTCATGGCCGGGCTAAAGGGCGTCTTCCACGGGGAAACGGAGCTCGACGAGGCAATCAAGGTGTATGAGGCGGATGTGATCCCCCGTGGGCAAGAAGAGGTCAAGTGCTCGGTGGAAAACGGCTACATGCTTCACGACTGGAAGAAGGTCGAGGCCAGCCCAGTCTTTACTCGGGGGTTCAAGCCAATGGAGGGGCATGATTCGAAGCTTAAGGAGCAAGAGGGTCTTGGTGAGCAACTGAAGGAAGCGGAAGAGGCCAAGGTTGCGATTTCTACCTAGGTATAGACTAGGCACGGCTGTGATAGACGCACATATCTTTCACCACTAAGGAAGTTCCGGTTGGACAATGCAAGAGGGAATGTGAAGACATAGAATTTTAGAGTGCAAGATATTCAATTTCCAATAGTATAGACAAGGAAAGCTCAAAGAATTCTCCAAATAATTATGTCAAGAAGTGAATTATACGATCGGTCCCATACCAAAGAGGAAGGCCAAGAATTGTAGACCAAAGAAATCAACAGGAGAATCAAGACAAAGCCAACTCAATAGATAGTAATCAAGGGCGGTAGCCAAAGCAGCAACTTGAGCACTTCACTCAAACATCTTGTCCACGATATGATCTGTAAAGTTCCACAAAGCACCCGTCGAGTGAGAGACAAAAGTGGCACCAGAGTACCAGGTGCTCTTGTAACCTTGGAGATCGTCGAGCTTGTTGTAGAAGCCGTCTGCAATCTCATCAACCGGCACGTGCAGATCAAAGGGTGCGTGGCTCGAGTACGCCAGAAGTTCAGCGGGCTCAAGCTTCCCGGTGTCGTTCCCAATGACGGAGAGCTTGACTCTGTCAAATGTCCGAAGCATATCCTCTTTGACGGCCGAGTCGGGCATGTCATCGTCGGAGCTATAGCGAACTGCGAAAAGGCCTGGCGCTTGAGTGGGCGACATCTCAAACAGCGCCGGCAGTTGGGGAAGATTCCATGGAGTATCTGGATCCGCATTCTGGTACGAAAAGCCCTCAGGAAGACCTTTAGCTCGGATAATACCGACATACCATCCCGTGGCGGTAAACTTGCAGAAGAGCTCCCCCTCTTTATCACTCAATCCGAATGGTTTCATGTTTCGCAACATGGGCGGAATCGTGATGAGGAGCTTCTTCGCTCTGATGTTCACAACACCATCCGGTGTCTTGACTTTGAGCTGGACTCCTTTAGAATCACGGCGAGCCTCGAAGACGGTAGAGCCCACAAATACATCAGATCCGAGGTATTTGTGTGACTTCTCGTAGAGCTCATAATTGTTCCCACGCAGGGGAACCAGAGCCCCCTTGGATTCAGGGCTCATGACCTCCAGGTACCCGCTGTTGAGATACCTCAGAACATACAGCGTCGCCAGGTTCGGCAGGTCTCCAAGACCCTGAAGGTGAGAGAACACGTTGTAGGTGGTCTCCTCTAGCTTGTACTTCTTGACAAAGTCTCGGAACGGCAAGAGAAGGTCCTTTGGGACTGGATCAGGGAGGCGGGTCGAGTAGTATAGATAAGGATACTTTTCTGTTTGCTCTCGAATCCCCGACAGGTCCATCGAGAAGCTGAAGTCCTTGAGAGTGCGGCCGTCGCTGAAGTCGACATAGCTTGTAGGACCGAAGCCACCCTCGGGCACTGGGAAGTTGACGATGGGGATGTCGAAGCTAGCAAACTGATCCCTAGTGACTTGTTCGTCGCCGTAGCCAATAACACCATAGTTGATGGTGATGTTGGTATCGGGCACCTGATAGGTCACGGTGTGGCCTCCAAGAAGCCCGGCCTTCTCGATCAGAGCGACCTTCTTGCCCATCCTCCGCAGCTTGACGGCTGCAAACGTTCCAGAAGATCCTCCCCCGATGACGACGACGTCTTTCAGAAGGGTACGACGCGAGCCTCTGGTCGATCTCACAGAGGCGACGTCAGCAGTGGCAAGGCCGAGGCCGGCAAAGAGTGACAATGTAACGAGCGGTCTCATGTTGAATGGATGGTCCTGCAGGGACTTTGCGAAGGGAATGATGACGGGCAGATGACCCCAGAGGGAGAAACGAGGCCTGTTTTGATGCTTTTCTATGCAGTGACACCCCTATCCCCAGTCGCTCTCGGGATGTCATTCTCGCGGTTCTGCATAAGCCCCAGCTGCAGCATTGCCGTGAAGCATTACGCCTCTGCCGTGATACGACCCCTTCAAGCTTTCATCTCTGACCGCAACTTGATGAATCCTTGGGGCCAGTTGACAGCCGGAGCTCGGGAACCGATTCAGTGTCTGGCCTCACGGGGGGCTGAATAAAGAAGCTAGACATTCCCGCTCCGACGCGCAGGGCGAGAACTGAATTATTGGATTCCCGGTCATACAAGGTACAAAACAGTCTGCAATGCTTCAGCAGTGAAAATTCCACCGAGTCCAGGTTCACAACTTGAACACGAGCTGCCGGCGCATGCCACGATGGATCCGAAAGACATCGCCCCCCTCTCCCGGGAGATCGTCAGAGAGGCCGACCTGCTGAAGGAGCTACTGTTCGAGGACGGAAAAGACGAGAGCCCCGCGGCTCTGCTATGGAATCATCCGCCTCGTGGCTCCGATATCGAGAAGAGTCAGTCCAAGCTGCTCGGTCTCATCCAGAAACTGAGCAGGACGCTCCGAGGCCCACAGGACTTCTTGCATGAGTTTGTTGCATCCAACTGGGACAAGGGTGCATTGTACTGCCTGCTCGAGGGTCGCGTCTTAGACGAGATTCCTCTAGATGGCCAAGCGACTCTTGCTCAACTCTCAGAGAAGACGGGGATACCAAGGGATAAACTGCTCCCCATGCTACGACTTGCAGCATGTGATCAGATCCTCCTCGAACCCTCAGAACACGTCTTTCGTCATGGCTTTATTTCCCGCGAACTGGTGCAAGATCCCGGCCTAAAGGCCTTTATCGGGTTCCAGTGAGTACCTAAACCAAGTCAACCGGGTCCTTATTCTTATGCAGAAGCAGACTATTCGAGACGAGAGTGGCGAGTACTCATCTCGCAAACTCGCTCAAGAAACCCAACCCTACCTGGACAGGCAATTCTGCCTTCAAACACGCGTTAGTGCCACGCATATAAACTCGAGGACGACAAGTTGACGTTTTCAGATTCGGACAATCCATGTACGACTGGCACAGTGATCATCCTGAAAACGGTGCCAGGTTTGCCGCTGCAATGCAAAGCGTCGCAGACTGTGAGTTTTTGTCAATCCCCAGGATCCCAACACCGCCGTTAACACATATGATAGTTCTGGATCCGGGAAACCAACTCCTCGAGGCCTGGTTCAGCGAAAACCTCGAAAAGGCAACTTGCCCAAGGGTAGTCGTGGACCTTGTCCGCACGCCAGAAGCGGCATCACGATTCCTTGCAGAAAAGTTCCCTTCGCTAGAACTCGAGGTCCAGCAGCTCCCAAAAGACATCAGCCAATTCACACTTGAAAACGAGCCAGAGACCCCTCGAGTCTACCTCTTCAAGTCGATACTCTGGAACCTGCCAGACAGGGAGTGCATCTGCATCCTCAGCAACCTACTAGTCGCTACGAGAAGGTCCAAGAATTCCGTCATCCTGGTTAATGACCTCTTGTCTCCTCCGCCGGGCACGTTTGAGCCTCATGTGGACAAGGCGTACCGGAGACGAGACGTCACCGTCATGGCCATGCACAACGCCAAGCTCCGCACAAAGGAGGAGTGGGATGCCATCTTCCGGAAATGTCATCCAGGCATCGCGGACCCAAGACAATCCAAGTATGATACCCTCCGCATTGGCGTGACCAAGGGGTACACGTCCCACAGTTGCCGTGCGCAGTGGGAGTTGAAATTGACTGGGCGCTTGGTGCCTGATGGAAGGTAGCTCCTTGAGATATTCTCACGTTGCAAGAATGTTGGACTTGAGATCGTCCTGCAATGGGTGATGCATATCCAACTCACCAGTAAACTTGGCAAGATATACATACAGTCGTCTAATTCTATTCAATGACACCTTTGGCCTCTATGATGAATACATTTTCTTACATAGCATGTTCAACGTTAAAACGCGAAAAGCTCAGTTGTCCGCAGGTTGCTGAGATTCTTCTTCCGTAGAAGGTTTCTTCCGTTGCAACAAGCAGTGTCGTCCCCATTTCCGCTTCAGGTGGTCGGGAATGGCCTCGAGATCGGGGATCCATAACGTCCTCGCGAGCAGGTGCGTATTCGCGGCATCGAGGAATGGCTCACACTTGACAATCTCCCAGTTCTCCTGGTCTGCAATGTAGTCGGGCTCATTTGGCGGTAGAGGGTCCTTCCGCTCCGGATACTGCGTGTCGACGAGGAACGAACACGCACGAAGCTCTGTGTACTTGCCCATATCCTCCTCGTTCTGGTCGTTCATGCCAGTCGTGGGCAGCCAAGTGCCGCTCCAGAAGCCGAAGCCAGTTTCAGCCTCGGAGAACTCTCCGGGGAGGAGCCCACGGAACTCGGAGCGAACAAACTTGGCGTGAATATCCCTAGGAAGGAAGTAAGACGAGGGGAAGCGGTACCACTCCTTGCCAAGGCAAACAGTGTCCTCTTCACGGCCAAGAGGCGTTGCCCCCTCGGCGCTCTCCCAGAGGGGAGAGTAGATGTTCATAGGTGCAGAGTATGCTGACCAAACACCGTACACTCGGAAGAGGGCGACATCAAGTGACAGAATCATGGCAACAGTGACGAAGAAGAGCTTCAGGCGTGCCGGAATCTTTCCGGTCAGCGACTTGGGGTCAGAGTTACCCAGAGCGGTAAGGATCATGTGCAGAGAGATGGCAGCGTTCAGTGCGAGGAAGGGATACGCCGGGTACATGAATCTCTCTTCCTTGTGCGGCTGCGAGCTGAAGATGCCGAGCCACATGTAGAACGGGGCGAGGAACACAACAGTCCGCAGACCAGACTGGAATCCCTGGGCAGATGGAGAAACAATCTTCTGGAGGATGAATAGAGGCAATGCCGCAAGAGCTAGGATGAACCAGATGTTGAAGTTCAAGGCCAGGTTCTTGAAGTAAAATGTCCAGGGCTCGGTTCCGTACAGCTCGGGGCCGCTACTGGATGAGAAGATGTTGTACTTGACAATATTCCAAGTCACAACAACCTTTTGCTTGTAGAAGAAGAGGTTCACGATGAAATCGCTCGCCTAAAAAGATTATAAGTCATAGTTTCGTTGAATGATTGAGGTCATCTTACCAGGAGCAGAATCGCAGAAACAACGCCACGACCAACCCGGACAAAAGCTTCAAACCAGGCGGTCTTGGTGCCGAAAAGGACCAACACAAGCTCCTCAAGCATAAAAGGCGCACAGAGAGCCGAGGCAAATGGCCATCCCAGAATTCCAGCTGCGGCAAACCAGAACATTCCCTGCGAGGTCTTGAGCCCGCCCCGCCAGTTCATGAAAGCTGCAGCTCCCAAAGTCACCAGGTACATGGCGAAGCTGGACGGGAGGAAAGCGGTGCTCGCGTGGAAGTTTCCAGGGCTCATGATAGTGGCGATGAGGTAGAAGAGACCAATTCGGCTGTTGAGCGTTGTGCTGGTGACCAGGAAGAGGACGGTCTGGCAGATGGCGCACACAAAGGCCAATCCGAAGCGAATAAAGAAGAATTCGCCAACCTGATCGATTCAGCGTCAATTGAGTTCCAATATTCAATTCTTTAAAGAGCCGCCCATACCTTTGTCGAGTGTGGGAGTAGCCGTCGCACATTGCCAATGATGGCATGTAGGGCGATATACAACCAACTCCGGATCGCATAGTCGGGCGAGTACTCCCACGTCTGAAGACCATAGCCATGGGAAAGATAGTGAGCCGGCTCCCAATAGTTGAAAGTCTCATCGCAGTCTTGAATCGGCGCAAACCAGGCGGAAACGAGGGCGGCGGCGAGGAACCAGTAAAAGGCAGAGATGGGCTGCATCGAGTAGGCGCTGGGAGCCCTAGGAAGAAGCCAGTTAGCAGCTGGAAAGCTCGAGTTGAAGCACTCGGCATCTTACTTCTTCTTTGCATGGCTCGCCGACGGGTGCACAAACTGCCGCCTCTGCGGCGCCGTGTTTGGAGCCATTTTTGTCGAGTGATGACGGTTACAAGATGAGGTATGCTATCGTCATGGTGGACTGGAGCTTCAACGGTTGGGGAGAATGGATGGAGACCCTTGCAATCATGCTAACGATTTACCGAGGCTCTCACCGAGGTGAAGGGTAGTGGGGTGATGAACTAGCGCCATCGCGGGACCCACTCCTTATCGCTCACCTTGATTTTTTCTTTCCTGCCGCTAAAGGGTCCTTGAAGTTTGGCGCTCCTGGGCATCTCAGTTTCTTCCTCTCCAAGTTTTGCGCTCGCCTTGCGCTCAATTGAAAGAACGTTTCTCTTACTCCAAATACTTGTTATAATCCTTGGGGGAAAGTCACAGCTATCATTTCTTTCTTTATCATCTCATCATCCTTTACTCGTCCTATTCTCTACGCTCCGAGACCAGCACCATACAGTCTGAACACCGCTCCGCCTCGAGAACATGTCAGGCTTTCAGATTCCAGGCCTTGGCCAGGCCAAGCCAAATGAGACGCTACCCCCTCTTCCAGCCGATGTCCTTGCTGCTGCCGCAAGTGTACAAGGCACCGAGACCACGAACCCGGACGCGAACAACCAAACACCAGCACCCGCCGCCGAGCAAGCAAAGCCCTCCGAGACCCAATCCACACCAGCAGCTGCAGAGCCAGAGTCCATGGTGATTGATCAGCCCGAAAGCCCCCCCTCCCTTACTGGCGCCCTTGAAGCTGCCCTCGGCGGACTCGACAACACTCCTGCGCAGCCAGCACCTGCGGCAACCACCGAGAATGTCCCACTTCAGAACGACCAAGGCGATAACCCCGAGTGGGAGGTCGACTCTTCTCCCTACGAATCATCTTCAGAGTCGAGCAGCTCCGATTCCTCCGATGACGACTCCGATAACGAAGGATATGAACTCTTGGGTGTGGAGGAAACGGCCCGCTTGCTGATGCAGGCCGAGGGAGGTTCCGACGATGAGGGCGAAAAAGGAGGAAAGGGTTCCGGCTCTGCACAGGTCCGTACAAAGAACGAGGTACCCGAGGAGGTGATTCCCAAGCCCGACGTCACCATCACGCCCGAGATGAAGATTGAGGAGCTGGGAGCGATCGAGCACATCGTGGAGAACATCATGCTTGTCAAGGCCATAACACCCGGAGAATACCAAGTCCTAGATACAGGCTCGGTCCTCTGCACTGCCGAACGGGTCATCATTGGTGTTGTATCGGAGACGATAGGAAAGGTTCTCCAGCCCATGTACACCGTTCGGTTCTCCTCAGAAGATGAGATGAAGGAGCTGGGCCTAGAGGTCGGCACCAAGGTCTTTTACCCCGTCGACCACGCCTCATACGTCTTCACCGAGCCCCTCAAGAACATGAAGGGCTCCGACGCCAGTAACCTCCACGACGAGGAGGTCGGCGATGACGAGATGGAGTTCTCCGATGACGAGAAGGAGGCCGAGTACAAACGAGCGATCAAGCAGAAAAAGAAGGACAAGTGGAAGAAGAACGACGCAAAGGCTGGCAGGGAGCCTCACCCGCTGCGACAGGAGACGCGACCGGACGGCGGCCTCAACTACGACGACGATGACGACGGTCCCTATAAGCCCCTCGCTCGACCACCGGGTTACGGCAGCGGGCCTCCCACCACTGAAACGTACGAGCCACCGCCCGGCCGTAACTTCCAACGGAGCCGACGGGGTGACTCCAGGGGCAGGGGAGGACGAGGCCGTGGTTCCGGCCGTGGTGGACGAGGAGGTTTCAACCAGCCCCGAGATGGCTATTCGCTACCCCCTCAAGGCGGGCATCAGCACCAGCAACCCGCCCCCGCTGCTCAATGGGGCAGCAACCAGCCTCCACCCCAAGGCGCTGCGGCACCAGCCGTACCCAGCTTTGGCTTCCAGTTCCCCGGGTGGCCTCAGCCTCCTGCCACAGCGAACACCGGCACCGCTGGCGCTCCGGCTGCTCCTCCGCCCCCTCCTGGATGGCCAAATGCTCAGGGCCAGCAGGGTGCCAACGGCGGAGCCTTTGTCAACCCTGCTTTCTTTGCTGCCTTGATGTCTACCATGCAGGCCCAGCAAAATGGTCAGTCGCCGTGGGGACAGCAGCAGCCCCCGAACAACGGGAATGGAGGCCAAGGCCAGTAATTACAAGGGCCTACCAAATATTAAGCGAAAGAAGCATTCAGGGCGCTGGAGTTCTCGTCACGAGGTATTGGTTTTAAGGATAGACAAAAGCAAACACAATTTCAAATCAAACGTCAAGATAATACCCAACCCATCGATGCATGCATACACTTGTAGTTGATAGAAATGATCTCAAATTGATAGATAGTAATGCTCATCTAAAACTGAATCTACGTAATCTCGTATGCAAACCCGTCGCTCATAACCAATAATCTCGACCCATGATCAGTGGGGATGCATTTGTCCTCTAGCAAGCCCAAAAAAACACGCCAAAGAAACTATCAACTCCTCTAGAGATCACCCCGATCCTCAGAGTTGTCAGAGAAATCGTAGAAGCCTAGCTCATAGACCAGACCAAGAGTCATGCGAGCATGCTCAAGCATATGGTCGAAAGAAAGATACTTGATGTTGTCGTCGGTGGTGTGGATATGAGGGTCGGAGTACTCAAAGGCGGACTCGATAACGAAGGCGGAGGGATAGCCGGCCTTGGAGGCAGAAGCATGGTCAGAGCAGGCATAGCCACACTTGGTCTCGACCCAGGGAATGTTGCAGTACTAGGAGATGTTAGCAAAAGATCATGGTATTGCTTCAAGGGTTACAAACCTCCTCAACGACGGTCTTGATGAAAGTGGTCAGACCAGGATCGACAAAGTCAGTGATAACACCAACGCTCTCAGGTTGGCCGGCGTCAAGAGTCTTCTGGACATAGCCAGTCATGTCCTGCTGCAGCATAGCCTTGACGTCGCGGCCGCTCTGCTCGTATGACTGGAAGATGGCCTGGCTACCGAGCAATCCACCCTCCTCGGCAGAGTACCAGTGGAACTCGATGGTGTTGGGGGCCTTGCCGTCGACAACGTCCTTGGAGTTGAGTAGAGCACGGAATACCTCCATGATAGTGACCGTGCCGCTACCATCGTCATCCGCGCCAGGAGCGGCTAGGATAGAAGGCAGGAACAGGTTGATGGAGTCCTGGTGAGCGCCGATAACAACGGTGCTGTTAGACTGGCCGGGGATGGTGGCGATGACGGAGTGCTGCTGCCAGGTGTGGGGGAAGCTCTCGGCATAGACGGTATCCTGGGCGCCAGCGTCCTTGATGATCTGGTTCACCTTCTCAAGAACCCAGTCAGAGGACTCGAGGCCGTATTGAGACTTGTAGTATCGGGTGTGAAAGCTGGTCAACTTTTCAAGATTGGCCTGCATGTTCTTCTTCTCGAGCCTCTTGGTGAGGTCGGCAACCTCATCCTGCTTGACACACTTCTTGGGGAAGGCGACGGTCTGGGCGTTGAGGCGCGTGGAACCGAGCGATGGGGTATCAGTGATGTCCATGAAGCGCTGGCCATTCTATCGGGGTATTAGCGGACATGCCGACGAGGAACTATGATGTCCTAAGACGGTATACGTACGCGACGCAGCTCCCACTTCTGGTCCTCAGTGACCCATTGAGTCTTGCCGGGCGCGGTCTCGATGAGGTAGAGCTCGTCAGGCTTAAGAATGACGTTATCGGCCTCGGCGGTTTCGATAAACCGAGCGGAGATGGCGGGCAGACAAGCCGCCAGGAGAGAGGCTTGCGAGAACTTCATATTGATTAGGATGATAGGTCGTAGGGAAGATGATGCTAGGGAAAAGAAATGGGGGAGGGAAGATGTTTGAGAGAGGTTGATGGAGGAGCTGGAGGAGATGCCTGGGATCGGAGGCAGCTTAAGCAGGTACCATGACAATCACGTAAGGTGCCTGCCGTTTTAGGTTCATGCATCGGCATGGCTTGAGTCGTGTGACGCACCCGGAAGCTACGATGTGGAGACCCGGTTGCTATGAGCGGGACCTGGAGATCCATCTCCGACATCCAACAAGCTGCCTATCTGTAGGGTCACGGGCGAATGGATAGGTAGATAGATATTAGATACTCTAATATTGACCATTCTCTCTCTCTCTCTCTCTTGTTCTCTTGTTTAGCTTGTCAGTTTGCCATGTCATCTATCGGCATTTCACACCGAGATTCCCATGAGACATCCGATAACGGTGGAGCATCAACAGGCCAATCATATCGCCGGGATCAAAGCGCCATGTGCAGCATCATGGGAGCTGTCGAGGAGCACTCATGTTGATGGTCACAGATCAATGTGCTTATTGGTGGGAGGGATACAATGCATTTCATGACCAATCATGCTGTATTTCTTTATGCAACGTCTGACAATGGCCTTGTCGAGCACGACTCCAAGGCTTGAAGGACGTTCTTTCATCTTCAAAGCATGTATTTTGTGAAGTCTACTGCCGGCACTGACACTGAAGTGCAACTTACATATAACCATTAATACAGAGGGTGTTGAACAATCGACTCTACCATCCAAGTCACTTACTCACAGCGGCAAGCACAAAATGTACATATTCTACATATAAGATACAACCCATGACAAGATGCCTTATCCGTTCCGATTCATTCATTCACCTATTCATAGCCATCATCTCACACTGCCTTTCTTCCCCGTTGTCTAAAAAAAGATCCATGTGGCATAGTCTTTTTATCTTCCCTTCAGTATTACTTTCATCTGCCTTCCAAACTCGTCTTTGTTCACTTTCTTCATTCCCAAAACAGCACCATGAGAACAGACATGGACGAAACAAGCCCAGACGGGTTTCTGAAAAGGAGCCTTTGTTTACCTAGAGATCCATGCTCACCAACCAAAGACAGTTCTGTTCAATGACTTCTTGGTGTTCGTGGTTTACCAACGCCTTTCATCATGGACTCAAGGACCGTGATCTTTGTTTGGGAGAAAGAAACTCCAAACGACTCTGACAATGGGCACTATTCGAGAGAGCATGTTCGTATGGTTCAAATCAGCAATAAAAGGTGCTGTTCGTCTCCCAATCTCAGAACATCATCACACAGCTCATCATCAAAAGCATATAGCAACATTCGAGTTCTGGCAACTCACATTTTACTACCATCTCTACCCACAACATTGCTTTCTTTCTCCCATCAACCATCACGATGCCTTCCGAGAACAACTCTTCGGCTGCTGGCCGGCCTGCAGACATCACTCCGACCACTACACCACTGCGACAGACCCGGGCTCGCTCGAGGCTCAGCAATGCTCCTCGCCTCATGAGTGGTCTAGATCATCGTGGACAAGCCCTCGAACCCCTTTCGATAGATCCCGAGAACCTCGTCTTCGACGAGGTGGTCAGGCAGCTCAGTGGTCGTCGTAAGAAGATCACCTTTCGGTGGAGGACCAAGGATCCCGAATCCCCGACTTTGAATGTCAGAGCTGCGAAGCGTGCCCAGCTGAAGAGGAAGGCCCCTGACCTTTCCCCCGCCGAGGCCTCTTCTTCTTCTCATTCTCGACCCCCGTCCCAAAGCCCATCCGACTCAGATTCAGACGGTGGAGTGCCCCTTTACCCTAGGGCCTCCTACTCCGTATCCTTCTCCTTCACCTCCCCTTCCTCCCC